>JAVSCE010009223.1:0-143885 GCA_032199065.1 Smutsia gigantea
ATATTATTCAGCCATAAGAAGAAAAGAAATCCTACCATTTGCAACAACATGGATGGAGCTAGAGGGTATTATGCTCAGTGAAATAAGCCAAGCCGAAAAAGACAAGTATCAAATGATTTCACTCATATGTGGAGTATAAGAACAAAAGAAAAAAACTGAAGGAACAAAACAGCAGCAGACTCACAGAACCCAAGAACGGACTAATAGTTACCAAAGGGAAAGGGACTGGGGAAGATGGGTGGGAAGGGAGGATAAGAGGGAAAAAGGGGCATTACGATTAGCAGATGTAATGTTGGGGGGGCACGGGGAGGGCTGTACAACTCAGAGAAGACAAGTAGTGATTCACCTGTCTCACTACGCTGATGGACAGTGACTGTAATGGGGTTGGTGGGGGGGACCTGATGAAGAGGTGATTAAAAAAAAAAAAAAAGAAAAAAAAAAGAAAGAGAGAATGGGCCACAGACTGCAGTTTGTGAGCAATAAACGGATTTTAAACTTTAAAAAATAAATAAAAATAAAAAACATTAAAAAAAAAAAAAGAAATGTTCATGTCTTTACATTTCCCCTCACATTCTTGAAATAGAGGTCAGATCAAGCCCATTTCACCTTAGCAACTTGATCTTCATGATCCATGTATTTGGTTCTTGGGTGGAGCTGGATGGGGAGTTCTCTTCTGGGCACCAGTGGACCCAAGACCTCTCCTCTAGGCAGTCTAGGGCCTCAGAGCATTTAGCTTCTTCGGGAGGCTCACCTCATCTGACAGGTGGTTCATTTCAAGGCAAAACATCCAGTGGCTTGCAGATGGCCAGACCCCAGAAGATAGCGTTAGGCATTCCAGAGAGAGAAGGTAGGTATCTCTCGCCTAGCAGGTAGGGCCTTTCTGAGATTTGGGGCCATGGGGGAGTGGAAAACCCATAGTTGAGGGCCTTCCTTGCATCCTGCCCACAGCAATCCTGAGTTGCACCTCTCCTCATCCAGTAGGGTACAGTGGCTGGGATGGCATTGGTCAGGTGGGGCCACCACTTGTTCTTTCCCATCCACAGGGACCCGGGCAGCCGCTGACATGCCCATCCTCTTGCCCAGCCTGAAGGGCAGTTGCTTGGACCATCCTCTGCACCAGGGGCTCCTCCACCCTACCCGGCACCTGCGCAGCCCCACCTCAGCTCCCAGATGGTCCAAGAAGCCCAGGATGCAAGCAGCTGGGGATATGTTCCCCACCGACTGGAGCCCCCCACCTGTGGAGTTCCTGAACATGGAGGTACCACAGGCTAGCAGGATGGCCCCACCCCAGAGCGGGGCCTCAGGGGATGAGGAGACTGGCCCTCCAGCTGCCCAAGGACTTAGAGCAGCAGCCCCAGGACTCAGAACTCAAGAGAGGCCTGGCCTCACTGGAGGAGCCTTTCTGGAACACACCAGGCCCAAGCCAGCAGGCTGCAGCTCCAGTGGACAGCTGCACCTTGGTAAGCCAGTGGCCACCCTTTGGCCTCCTCTTCTTACCACCCTCTTCGGCCATGTCTCCTCAGTCACCCCAAGGCTACCCCTTTTGGCTTCTCCTCAGCCATACCCCAACTGCCCTTGGGCCACCTCCCATGACTATCGCTCCTCAGCCTCACCCCCCCCCATGCTCCTCCAGCCTCTCTCCAGCATTTGGGCATTTGGGCCCTCGTGGCTGGGAGGTTGAACCCCTAAGCTGGCTGTACCTCTTGCTTTATTTCTGTTCCTAACCTCAGCTAACAGAGGGCTTGGGGTGGTGCCAAATTTGACGCCTCTTTGGTGTGGGGCCCTTCAAGACTTTCACAATGAAGGCTGAGGCTGTGGCCCTGCAGAAAGGAGGGACCTCAGTGCTGGGGTCTGGGCTAGGTCAGGCGCAAAGACTCAGGCTGACTGCGGTCCGGTGTGTTGGGATCCCTAGCAGAATGTTCAGTGATGAACTTCAAGCTGGGAATAAACTGTTGTTGCTAGGTAGATTATGGGGGGCATTTAAGGACCCATCAATCCAGGAAATTTACCCTAAGAGTAGGGCTCAATTATTGGTCATAGCCCAGGATTGTCAATAACCTAAATGCCTACCACTAGGGAACTAATAAATCATGTTCTAGTCATACATCAGAATACCTTTACAATGTTTTAAAAAAAGATATCTCTGTACTCTGCAGTACTGTCATGGAGTGACCTTCAAGACGGCACAGTACAGGGCGGGCTGTAGTGTGCTGCTGTTAGTGCTGAGGAGGGCTCCGTGGCGTGCTGCTGTGCGCTTGCCTGTGCAGGAGCTGTCCCTGAAAGCATGCTGCCCCACCGTGGCCACCTGTCGGAGGGACGTGGAGAGCTGGGAAGGGAGTGAGGGGAGATGTTTCACTGTATGATGCTACACTTTTTGATTTCTTAATCATGTGACTGTACTGCTTATTCAGAAAAGTAAGCAAAGGAAGTAAAGGACTTACTTCCGATTGAATTTTACTCTTCTTCTATCTCCTCCCCATTCCCATGTCTTGTTTTTCCAGTTCCCTTCTGGGGGCTCAGAGAGCTATGTCAATAGCTTAGATTACTTATTGCAGGAGAAAAGGTGAGTGTGGGAGAGGGTCCATCATGGGGTGTTCATTTCTGTGGGGTTGGCAGTAACTTCAGGGGATTGCCCTCTAAGACCCAGAGCAAATTCCTATTGCGAGGAAGCAGCCTACCCCCACCCTTCACAGTGTGCCTCCTGGAGTGCCCTGTGTGATTAATAACAAACACATGGGACAGCAGCCAACTCAAGGGGGCCCCTCCGAGGCAGAGAGCTCTGCACCCCCACTACATACAGAGCCCTGGTCCCTGGTGCTGTTTCTGCCTTGGCTCTGTTCATGCCAGTTTGGGAACTATTGACTCCCATTCAAGTGTCCTGTTAGAGGGCCATGGGCAGATCAGGAAGCTGTGGCACTGAGGTGTTCAGCCTGACTGTTGCCTCGATGATGCTGTGGATAGACGCAGGGAGCCTGGCATTTCGTGTTCTGAGCAGCACCTGGGCGCCCTGTGCTCATTTTCCCAGAGCTCGTAAATCACGGCCACTTTCTCCTTGGTGCTGGAGTGAGCTGCATCTCACATAGAAGTTAGTTTCATGTCTGATCAGAATTGGAAGTCCTAAGAAAGCAGTGGTTTTGGAGACCACGTGAAGTGGTTGGCGTTCACTGAGGGCCCATGTGGGTAGGACCCTACTCCACAGAGCAGGCTCCTCGCACTGTGCAGGACATGGGGCATGCAAGGACTGGGGCCCCTGGGACAGCATGTTCCTGCTCTGAGGCAGACTTCCTGCTGGGGGCATGCTCTTTGGTGGAATGAGAGCAGGTTGCTCATGTGCTCCATTCTTCTTTGTCCCACGCCTCCTCCTGTTTTGTTTTGCTTTGTGCATACATATTCCCTTTGCGGGAGGCAATTGCAGGTAGGGGCGGTGCTGCTGAAGTCTAATGCTTCAGTTCTTGCCTCGCCTCTCCTGCTGGGAAGAATGATGGCTCACTCTTCTGTTTCCCATAGTTCCCAGCCCTGTGTTCTTGCCCACCGGAGGGAGTTACACCTGTGGGGGACGAATTAGTGTTCCCTTTACTTTGTTCCTTCCTGGCCCTTTGGCCCACCTGAGTCATTTCCCTCCTCCATGCTGCTCCTCTCCGCTCTTAGTGGTAGCCACCGACTTTAGTTGTTTAACTCCTTTGCCTGGGTATATTTCCTTCTAGTTAAGAGTTTCAGGTAGGGGCCATGTGTGTATGTTTCCAGGGCCCAGCACTGTGCTGTAAATACAGTAGATGGCCCCCCTTTTTTCTTTCTTTCTTTCTTTTTTTTTTAACTCAAGCAGTGCAACAGCCTTTATTGTTGCAGCAATACTGATGTGTCTGTCCATTCCTGGTTGGCCCTTATCCCACCCTACCCCTTGGTCCTCTCCACTGTGGGACTTCAGGGAATGGAGGCATAGAGTCCTTAAGCAGAGCTGGGACTGGTGAGTGTTTGGGGTCACTGCAGACCAAGGGTTCAACAGGGTCGTGATACCTGAATCCTCTGTCCAGATGAGAGCTGGGCACATGGGTCTTAAGATTCAGGATTCAGCAGTGCCTCGATCTGGGTTCAAAGCTGGGGCCTTGGTCCAGAGTTCAAGATCTGAGAATACCTTGGTCCCAGGCCTCAGTTTTGGGGCTGAGCATGGGAAGTGGATGGGTCCCAGACTGGGGTTGGGGAAAATGTCTCTGGGTCTGGAGTTTGAAGTAGGCCATAGATGCTCTGCTCCCCAAGCCAGGGAAGTGAACAGTTGTGGGGACTCTGCATGCTTGCCCGTCAGCGCACCTGGCATTTTGGTGCTTTTGCTCTGCACTGAGAGCCCTCTGCCATTCACTGTATGTATAGAGATGATGGCATAGCTCCTGCTCGCCTGGTGATTTAGCATAATGACTGTAGTATTTCCAATGCTGTAAAGTTGCTATGGAGGGGCCCAGAATAGTGGTGCTTAATTTAAACTGGAGGTCAGAAGAGGCTCCCCAGAGGTGTCCTTATCCTTGAAACTTGGAGGATGACATGGGCAAACACACATGTAAAGGTGGGTGGGAAAGACATTCTGGTGTTTGGCTAAGACTGAAATTTTCAGTGCTGGGGAAGGGAGAGTTGGGGTGGACCATGTGAATCATGTGGGGCCTCATGAACACAAGGTCCACTTGTGGGAGAATTTTAAGCAAGTCGTGGCTGTGTGTGTTTAAGAGAAATGGCTCAGGCTGCATTATGGAGAAGGGATGGAAAGGGCAGGATAGGAAAGTAGGTGAATGGTGATGAGGTGGGTTCCCTGGAGGAGGGTGAAGGGCTCCTGATGAATGTGCTGACCAGCGTGGCTGGGATGCTAGGGCCTGTGTGGAGAAGAATTCAGAATTAGACATGGGTTAGAGGGGTTCAGGCACATTGAGCTGAAAGTCATCCTAAAGTCAAGATGGAGGCCTGGTTTGTAAATGACATCTTTTGGAACTGAGGGCCTGTGAGAAAAGCCAGAGCGAGCCCCTGGAGGGCAGGGCAAGGGCTGGGGACGCTCCCAAGGCTCCCTCAATAGATCGAGGGAACAACAGAGAAGGCCTCTGTGCAAGGAGACAAGGGCAGCACCTGCCCTCTGGGCCCCCTAGGCTTTACCCTGTTCCTGGGGTCTCTGCAGCCCAGTGGTGGGGCTGGATGGCTGGAACAGTGCTGTTTCTGGCTCTCATCTTCCGGCAGGGAGCAGGCCCTGGAGCGGGAGCGAGAGAAGCTGCTTCTGCAGGAGCGTCCCACCCCAGACTCCCTGGATCTCAGCGACGATGAAGTGCCTCTCACACCGGAGCACAGGTAGGAGGAGTGGGCACAGGTTGGGGGTAGGGACCTGTCCACTTAGGGTGGAGTCCCTGCACCTGCCTCTTTAGTGCTGACCAGCTTTCAGTTTTGGACAGAGGTTCAGCCAGCAATTTGTGTCCATTTATGAGTTTTCAAGCTGCTTCCTTCTCTTAAACCCATATTCATTCATTATCTCCAGAAATACTTGATCACCTACTGTGTGCAGGGCCCAGTGTGGGTCTTTAAGGACACACAGATGTAAAACATGCCCTGCTCTACCCCAATGTCAACCCAAATTCATAGAATCAGATCTCTTGGGAAAATAACTACACAAAATCACAGTATAAATGAAAACTGCCTCTGAAGGAGAAAATAATGGCCACATGACATTTTTAATCTTCCCTGCCTGGGGAAATGAAGGTAACTTTTGTCAGTGCTGTCATCTGGACAGGGGTCCGTGGGCCCTGATTTAATTGGCCATTGACTGGAGGGAGGGCTGGACTCATCTGTACCATGGTGTCTCAAAGATGCAATTGAAATCCATCTTCAGGGGACCTGTTATCTGCCTATCCATCCTTCTGTTTGTCCATCCAGCAAACACCTATGAATGCCAACTTTGTGCCAGTCTCTGTTACAGACTCTGGGACAGCAGGATCTCTGCCCTCATGCTGCCTGCTTTCAAGTCAGGGAGATGACCTGAATATGACCAATGGGAAGATGTGACTGTGCTGAGTGGGAAGAAGAGAGGAGGGGCATATGGAGTGTGGGAGGGTTGTGAGATTTTGGATGAGGGGTCAGGGAAGGCCTCGGTGAGCAGTTGAATTTTTAGCAGAGCCTCGAAGAAGGTGGGAGGCAACTCTAGGCGGTCCTGCAGTGGCACACCAGGTGTGTTGTGGGATAGTGAGGGGGCAGGTGGGGGAGGAGGGCAGGGAGGCTAAGGGAGGGCTCAGTGCCAGAGCTTTTCCTCTGTTTGAGCTGGCCACCATCCATCTGAACAGGATCCTCTGCACTGTGTCAAAGATAGGCTGGAGGGTTGGGGGGGTGCGATGGAAGAAAGGAGATGGGGGACAAGGAGGAGGCCATGGCAGTCATCCCAGAGAAGTGAGGGTGGGGTGGGGGGCAGGAGGCAAATTCCGGGCATATTTCAGGGCCCGGCTGACAGGACCTGATAAGGAGATACATGGAGGGTGAGAGAGAACTCCAGGGGACCCAAGGGTCTGGACCTGAGCAACTGGGCAAGGGGAGTTATCTTAAATAAAAACTGGGGAAGACTTCGTGACCTGGGCTAGAAGGTGCGGGGGCAGGCGCAGGATCAGAGTTCATTTGGGGGTGTGCAAGCCGCCCCTTGATCCCACGCCTGGGATCTTCTCTGGACTAGATCAGGGATCAGCAAGCTTTCTGTAGTTTGTAATAGTCAATATATTATATTAGGCTTTGAGGGCCATACGTTGCAACCACTCAGCTCTGCTGTTGTGACGGGGAAGCTCCCATAGATGGCACATAAATGAGCAGTCCTGCCTATGTTGCAATAAAACCTTGTTTACAGAAACGGGTAGGAGTTGGCTGCAGACTGTAGTTTGCTGATGCCAAGCCTAGATTAGGAGGACCTGCCTCTTAACTGGTACCAGTTTTCCCTGTGGAAATCTGTGAATGTTCAGATTTGAACAGCCATTCCAGATAGGCAGAGAGCTACTCACGCTGCCCAGAGACCCAGGGCAAGGGTGACTGCAAGTCCCATGGTGATTCCCAGAAGACGTGATGGAATGGAAAGACTGAAATCGGTGGGTTTGGCTAATGCCTCCCTGGACAAGAGTGTCTCGGTGGCATCACAAGTGATAAAAAGCAATTTTCTGTTGCAGCTGGGAATTGTGGATTTGGTTCCCAGGTTCCCTACTCACAAGGTAGATAGCCTTGGAATTAAACCTTTGAAGGCCTTTTAAAAAAATCTCTGTGGTAAGAATAGTTATTCTAGCTTTTTACCTTTCTACTGAGTTCATCCAGGATTCTAGAGGTCATTGCTTGGATGTGTTGAAATTCCCCAGAGAAGAGTTATCTGGGTGACTGGCTTAAGACAGAAGGTGTTTCAGACTTTGAAATCACTGATAATTTTCTGGCCACATGACATTTTCAAGTGGTACTTTGAGAATGCCTTTTTGACAACAGCTGCTTTGAGGTGGTTGTTTTGATGTGGGACCATTTTGATGGGACAGTTCAACTCTCTGCTTCAAAGAAAATTACTCACTGATATTCAAAACCAGCAGCCTCCTTATCCCTGAATGGGGCTAGGGGGCCAAAGAGGGATGTGGGTCTGGAAGGGGTGCGGCTGAAGCTGGGGGCTCGTCACCATCTGCCGGGCAACTGTCCTGTGACCAGCAGTCGCATGACGGCCCCAGTTGCCCATCGCAGAAAGGACCCCTGAACACTCAGGGCAGAGCTTCCACTCATGCTCCAAAGATCGGCCTGCATCCTGAATGGATGCCATCCTGTGTTCTCTATTTCTGAAAGTTGAAAGACCTTGTGTGTGTGCTGGGGCAGGGGAGGGGAGGATATTTAAACCACAACATCATCCTTTATCCTCACTTTGGGCTGCACAGGAAATCCTCAATTAGATGAGTGAGAGTCATCTCAGCTCTTAGTAATGCACATGCATTATATTTAATATCACACAAGTCCCTTTGTGCGATGGTTTGAGGGACAGGGCTAAGACCCTTTTACAGATGAGCCTGGTCCTTACAGGCTTCCAATGATTTGTGCATTTGTTAAATTATAAAAGAAACTAAAAAGCCATACCTATTCAGAAACTTAATGAAATGAACAGAACAGAAAATAGTTTTACCATCTGTGTGGTGGTTTGCTGAGGCTGCTTCCGAAAGACTGCAGGGTCAGAGCCTCCCTGGCTTTCCAGTGTCATTCCCATCCAGGGTGCCGTGCTGTCCTCAGGGTGACTCCGTGATGCGTGTTGGTGCCTTACGTTAGGTCCCTTGGCCAGAAGGTGGGACAGGTTTCATCTGGCCAGCAGTGAGCTGCCAGCTGCGCTGCTCCACCTGCTGGTGTCCCAGGTCCTAACGGGGGCCCCCAGGGCTGTTTCCCCTCCTAGTTCACTGTTTCAGGGCCTGGCTGGTACCGGGTAAGGTTGTCCTCTGGTGAGAGGGTATGTGTTGCCCAGTCTTGTTTCATTTCATTGTTAAGTGGTGCGTGTCATGTCACCACAAAGTCAAGCAGCACACAGGTGAATGAAGTGAGCAGGAATGTCTCCACCTCCTTCGCCATTTCCCAAATCCTGTGTCCCAGGGATGACCCTGCATCAAAGTTGGGTGTGTCTGATGTGTGTGGGGTGTTGCTTGTGTCTTAGAATGTATGTGTTCATGTGTCTGTGCGTGCACACACACACACACACACACACACACTTGCTATTCTGCAACTTCCTGTTTTCACCCACCAGTGTACTGTGTTCATTCTAGTCCTCCAGGGTGCAGAGATTTACCGCATTCTGAGGAATCATCTTAACTTACCCCATTTCCCCTATTCCTTCTTAAGTGAGCCAGTAAGTCCTGACAGTCTGCCCTCCCCATCTTATGATATAGTTTCAGGGTGCCGCCTCTTCTCTGTTCTTTCCCTGTGTGTGGGGCCCAGCTCTGACTAAGTCAGACTTCCAGGACTGGGAAGTCCTCCTGGTCCCAAGAGCTTCAGGGCTGCTGCACAGAGGAAGAGTGGAGGCTCCTTCATGGCGCAGACGTCCTCCCTGACCTGGCTGCACCTGGCGTCTCTCCTCTGCCCCAGCCATGTAGGCAGCCCTGTGGCCGGTCCACTTGCTGAAGGGTATTGCAGTGATTTGTTTACACTTCTCCTGGGCCTGCCAGGGCAGCGCATGCCTGACTCCTCCTCAGCACCTGGCACCCATACCTCGTGGGCACTCAGTGAAAGTCTGAGCTAAACAGAGCCGATGGGGGTGGGGGTGTTGGGTTTGGGACCAGGACTTCTGGTTCAGGGACTGAGGCCATAAGGGAGGGAGGGGGCGTATGACAGGAAGAGGACGGGCTCCCTAGTCTGCATCTTGTGGGCTCTTCCTCTGTCAGCAGGTGGCGCTGTCCCCCCTGGTGTCCCCACCAGGCCATGGCTGCAGGGCACCTTCCTCCAGGCTGCCAGCCAGGGGCACCTGCTGATGCGTGACTGACTCTCCTGCCTCTTGCTTTGCCAGATGCTGGTGGAGCGCTTCTCCGTGTCACCACAGGCCCTCCCAGCAGTGCATCCAGGCGAGACTGGGTTTCTACCCAGGCGTCACCCCCCCCGCCTTGCATCCTGGGTTGTTCACGCCTGAAGCCACGGTGTGACCTGGAAGAGGTGTTCTTCAGGTAAATGTTGGCAGTATGGCCAGACCCCTTTCATCACGGAGTCCAGTGATAAGGACCACCCCCAGTGAGGAAATCCAGTGTCTGTGTTTTGGCCAATTTGGATATGGCTACTTTTACGGATATGGATGAAATAGCACATATGTCTACGTATAATTAATGTACTAATTGAGACTTCACGTACTTCTAAAAATCCTACATCAGAGCCTACGTTAGATCATGTATTCACTCCCCTACACCCCACTTCATGGAACTTCTTTAGTCAGACTCATATGTGCCTGTGGGGTCATGCCTCCACCAGCTCTGGAGCCACTTCCTGGGCCATTCGGCAGCTTTCCAGAGCATGTCCTCATCGCTTCCACCTGATTGCTGGCAACACTGCCTTCTGCAGGCTGTGTGGTACTCGCTCAGAGAAGGATGTCTCTAGCCACCCCCAAGCAGCGCTGTGTGATATCAGAACAGAAGCCTTGTTCCTCTTCTCTGTGGAAGTAAATTCATGATCATTATCACGTAACTACTATGTTGCTTTTAAAGGGGATTTTTAAAAACTTTACCACAGTAACATCCAATACTTGTAATTGTGAGTTTGTATATCGAAGACTAGGAGGGAAAGCTCCCAGGATTCAGTGCTGTGGCCTTCACCAGGTGCCCACCCAGGTGGGTGCCCTGCTGGGCCTTGGCGCCCGGGCTGGGGAAGCAGCCCCCTGACCCACCCCCGCTTGTGAGGAGCAGAGCTGGAGCTGCTTCTCTGGCCTCTTGCAAGCAGGAATCTTGTTCTCTTTTCCAGTTATTCAGGGCTTTCTTATGTCTATTTCATTAATTCTGAATCGACCTTATTTTATAACAGAAAGATAACATTCTGATATGTTTCCTTTAAAACCATTTATCATGGAAAGGTTGAGCTTACATAAAAGCAGAGAACAGTGTAATGTGCCTCCATGTGCTCATTGCTCAGTTTCATCAATCATCACCTCCAAGTCAATCTGTTTCGTCTCTACCCTTGCCCACTAACACTGTTCCCTCAGGATTATTTTTAAGCAAATCCCAGATGCATATAATTTAATCTGTAAGTACTTCAGTTTGTGTCTCTGATGGAACTCTAGGTATGATTTAAATACTATATTACACCCAAAAACTATAGTTGTTCAAATCAGGATCTAAACAAGACCCAAACATTGCAGTTAGACCATGTAACGTTAATGACAATGAAATGTGAAAAAATGGTGAAATGATATTGTATGGCATTGATGCCCCAACATGTTTAATCATTTTGCTCATTTTTCTTGACATTATGTTATTTCTCTGCTCTAAGAATGTGGTAAAGAATATCTTTATACATAAATATTTGTCTGGAGGTCTGGAATATATCCCTGGACATGATGATTGGTTCTGAGTGTATGAATTGGTAAAGGTTCACATTGCTAAATTGAAAAGGTTCTAATAAAGAGATGATGAAAAGGGGGAAAAAAGAAATGAAGAGGAAAGAAGAAAGATAGGAGAGCTGGAGAAAGGACAAGGATAAAGAACAGGCTGGGCAGGCCTGGGACAGAGGAGAGAACAGGAAGGCGTCTTCCTGAGCTGCCTCAGCTGTGGCTTGTGCCGCAGTAGGTTTTCTCTGTCTAGGACTGGATGGCTGGCAGGAAGTGTTTGACAGATGAGATGGCCCACAGAGCGGTGACCTGGGATCAGAGCAGCCCTGCCAAGTGGAGCCAGGTGGCTGGCCAGCTTTCCTGGTGTGAAGAATTCAGACCCTCCTCCCTCAAGTATGCTAATGAAGCACAGGGGCTGGCCTTGCCAGCCCCTCAGATCAAGGGGCTTTCTGGAGGAATGCCCACCACCTTACCATCAGATCAGGGGACCCCCACTATGCAGTGGGTAAGGGCCACTTCCTGAAGGTCACTGTTTAGCCTTGGGGTCTTTTATTTCCTGTTTGGGCCAAGGACTTCAGGTCTAGACACAAGAGTGGGAAATACTAGTCATTCAATAATTGTCTGTTGTGTTCAGCTGGAAACATGAAAATTGAGGAGGAATAAAAGGTTACTTGATCTCTCAAAAAAGTAGTATGGTTCAAGCAAGTATGGTTCTTGCCGTACAAAAAGTTAAGACATATGTGAGGTTATGGGTAACTTTTATTTTCCTAATTATACTGTTTTCTAAAACTTTCTATAGTGAACATGTCTCATTATTATCACTAGAGGTTTTAGAAAAACTGTGAATGGAATTTTAAAAAATCACTTCTTGAAAGAGACTCACTTCTTACTGTCCTGTGAAAGGGATACTTTCTTCCCACTGTACCAAGTGGGAAATCTTGGCACAGATTAAGCAATCTGTTTGTCTCAGATCACAGAGCCAGAGCGGGCAGCCTTGTGTCAGAGGCCTTGTCCTCCCAGATTGGACCTACACGAATTTATGTGCAAGAACACAGCTCCCTGGAACACAGCTGTGGGACTGCAGTTGGCCTGGCCATCCTCTCTCATTCATCACCCGGCTGGGTGTGTGACCTCAGGTTCCCTGGGGCTAGAGTCACATGCCTTCATCACAGAAGTTGATACCAGGGGCTGAACTCTTTCCTCCTCTCTTGACAACCGTTCAAAAAGAAATCTGATTCCCATCCCCTGTGGAAAAGCTTCAGGACCAATGCCCACAGGCAGCTCAGAGGCCGCAGCAAGCTGCCTGGGAAGGGTGGAGATTGCCTGCCAAATTACTCATGGTCTTCCTGGGCTCCCACAGTGCATGAGGGGGTGTCAGGATCCATTTGTCCTCTGGATGCATCTGCCACTATTCCTGTGAGGTGTTCGCAGAGTATTTTCAGGGAGCCGGAGGGCTGGCCGGGGCCCTCCTCCATGAATACCCCCCAGCGGGCAGAACAGAGTGGTGGGTCTGAGCTGCCTTGACATGAACGGTTCTTGTGCACCAGATCTCCCTGAGGCCTACAGTCCCAGCTCTTGTTCTGCCAAGACCTCCTCCTCTTCCTGGCATGCTGAGGCTGAAGCCTGGGTGAAGTAAATCCAGCAGTTAAAGAGTATAGACAGAGCTGAGCAGCCCAACTGGCTGCAGCTGCCCCCAAAATAAAAAGCTAGTGGAACCAGCCAGCGAGGTTGTTGCTGGGGTCTCTGGACTTCTGGCTGGAGCAGTGCCCACAAGGGAGGAAAGAAAAAGAGCAGGAATGAAAGCTCTGACCGTTCTTCATTTCTGTCTTCCCTTTGCATTTTAAACTTTTTATTTGAGTGACTTGGCAGAGGCACAGAAACTGATACTGTATAAATAACTACACTTGGTGTTTATCCTTCTGCCATCACTTGGCATAAGTAACCTCGGCATTCCCAAGGTAATAAAGAGACTTTGCTCTTCGGGACTGCTGCCCATAAAACAGATGAGGCCATAGAAGAATCTTCCCTTGGGCATTATCCAGGACCGCACAGCCCAAGTGGAAGGTCAGAGCTCTGCCCAGAGGCCCAACATGCTGACCCATGCTGGCCCCTGGTTTAGTGTGATTCCCCTCTTTGGCTAATTTTCCCCCTTCCTTCCATGTGTTTCTGTGGCCCTCTGTCCTTGCCATAGTAGCTGGGGATTAGCAGTATTCTTGACTGTGGGTGTCGTGGTGCTGGCTGTGAGCCTCCTCACTGGGATCCTCAGGGTTGACAGCTGGGGCTTCGTTCTCATCCAGGCCTGCATGGCATCTGCTGCAGAAGAGGCCCTGTCCTCCTCTTCCTGGCTCCAGGGTCCTCTGACACACTTAGGGTCACCTCTGACCTTAGTATTGGCTTTGCCATAGGCACCCCCTTAGGCCCAGCATCACCATTCATGTGGACATGACCTGCGTTTTTGTAAATCTAATAGCAGTTGATTCTGTAACCCAAAGTTTTTGAACTTTCCGTACACACACCTCCCACTGACCTCCTTCTCCTCCCACCAGGTGCTGCCTGCAGACTGTCCCACAGATCAAGGCAGTGTCTGCATACAAGGCTGGCCCTGCCCTTCCACTAAGTTAGAGGTGACTTGTGCCATTGGCTTTGTCCCTTCCCTTGAGCAGCCAGAGGGCTTGTGGTCAGCAGCGGTGAAGCAGCACCACCCTTATACTGAACATGCACACTTGGCTTGTGATCCAGCCTGCAGAGGAGATTCCTTGCATCTCATCTAGCTCTAGGCACAGAATTCTGTAAAAGTCATTCACTTCAAGGCACCACTGGACCATGCCCCTTCTGCCCATCTCTTGCTGCTGTTGTTACAGACAAAACCTAACTCAGCGGCAATGAACTTGAAGGCAAAGTGATCATTTTTCTGGCAGAAACCGCTGCAAGGCTGTAGCAGAAGGGAGATGTTATAACCCTAGGGGTGTCTTTCCCTCAAAGCAGCAGTTGGAAATACGTTGATCTGAGTCAACAGGGGCTCATACAATCAATTCTCCTGCTGAGCAGCTGGTCAGGTGCCTGCCAACAGAATGCCCGAGCCAGAGTCTTGAATCCCCAGAACACCAGCCTCCTGGCCACATGGCTCCAGGCCAGGTCCTGCCAATTTGTAAGGTCCTCCAGACAGTGTGTGCTTGGGTATTGTCTGCATTTGGGGTGCGCTTGAATCATGCATACATCATGGGTCAGTTCATGAAAGTGTTGGTGTGACTAAGCACGTGGAGCAGAGTGGAGTGTGCCAGGAGCCCTGGGGTGCACACGTGTTTGTATACACAAATAAGGGTCTATTTTAGAGTTGTTAGCTTCCCAGACACAGGAACAAAGCCACATTCTCCTCTGAACTTAAATGATTTGGAAAACATATACAATTTGTAAATTGCCTGGACATAGTCAAGGAGACAGCAACTTGGCTCAGAGGAGAATCTTTGTTTTAGAGCATTCTGTTCCTGGCAGATTAAAATATGTCTTTTTAAAAAGGAGAAGAGGAGGGTTGGACTGACCAAGGAAATGTCTATCTAGGGTCATGGCTTTAAATGCTATCTGAAATGTTGTTTGCACAAATTTGTCAATTAAAAAGACCAAGCATGAAATTACTTTTTAATTTCCTGGAATCTGTATTAACTGCTTTTAGGACATTATCTTGAAAAAGAAAGCAAAGGAGCATTCGCAAAATGCAGAGAGAGTAGAAAACTCTATGCCAAACCCAGCCTCCCAGGGTGACCAGGAGTCCAGGGAGGGTGATGTGAGTCCAGCCAACCCCTTTGGGATGAGTTCTGAAGCACCTTCCACCAGGGGTCCTAAAACTTCCAGAAGTATCAGCTCATTGGTTCATAGGAACTTGGGATCCTGTTGGTCCCGATCTGCCAGGCAGCAGTGTGCCCCAGGCATGGCTCCTCTCCACACCAGCATTCTGAGTGTGAGAGCGCCTGCCAGAAGGGAGAGGCCCCAGAGGACCCCACGGTGGGTGGAAATGCAGGGTATGACCGCGGCCATGAGGCCAGTCTGAGCTCCATTCCCCTTGACTCTGCAACAGTTGCTGCTCAATGGCTTCTCAGGAATCTCTGTGGCACCCTTGTTATTTCCTTCCCAGAATTTCCCCATTTGGGGCCCCTTTTGTCATTTTCCCATCTTCTCAGGTGTCCCCTTTGTTTCGGAAAAACACAAGCCTGGGGCAGAAATGCTCTGTGTAACCAGAGCCTGGATGTGGGCCCCACATGCCCCCCCAGTAATTCAGCCTGCTGGCTGCAGCCCGGAGCCTTTGACTGGGAGGTGTGACTCCTGGGCTCTCACCTCACCTCCACACACATCTTTTCGCAACCTTGGTTTACTACCTGTTTTCCCCCTCCCTCAACCGGAAAGGACAAAATGTACCTTCCAGTCATGTGTTTAGATGGTGTGAGAGTGTGTGAGCCTGTTGGTGATGGGGCTTGTCTTCCTTCCCACCACTCCTTGCATGGGGCCTGTGAGCACATTTGTCTGTAGCAATCGTGTACTGATGTGATCCTGGCATCCGGTGAGGCTGAAATGTGAAAATCCCCCATGGTGAGACAGGCATGCTTCAGAAGGCTGCCAGGCCACCAGCCTGAGGGCCTCCCCTAACCTTGCCCCTCTGCCCCTGCAGCTCCTCGCTGGCCCAGCAGCTCTCCCTCCTGCGCAGTGGCCTCCTGAGCAACCTCTACCTGCACACAGCCAGCTGCCCCGTGCCTGTGCTGCAGCGGCTCTCCCAGGTGAGGACCACACACCTGCCGCTAGGTGGTGGGAGCGTTCCTGCCGCTTTGTCCGCTGCTGGCAGGTGGGGCCGTGGGCACCTACCTTCTTCTGGCCTTGGGTGCTGCTGGGTTTGTCCTCTCTGAGGCAAGAGGAGGGAGGAGGCCTGTGATGACAGAGTCAGGGAGGCACCGGGAGCAGACTAGTCGCTCTGCACCCCGCAGAGTGCGCGCCTCACGTGTTTCCTGTGCCCCCAGAAGTCCTCCCTGTGGTTCCATCTGGGCCGCTCAGCAGGTGCTGCTGTGGTGTCCACCCTTACCCCTCTGAGGCTGGGTCCTGCCCTTGCCTCATGCAGCCCTACAGTGCGCCTGGAGGGTGAGGGCCTCCCGAATTCAGAGCCACCGTGCTTGGGCGTTTGAGCATTTGCTCCCCTCTGTGGAGTTGTAGGTCAGCTGGAAAAGCCTAGAACCACTGTTCTGCCCTCCTCTTTCTTCCCTTAGAGTTGCTGGTGCAACATTTTGCCCTGGGGAGACATGCATTCTGCCCTAGGCTTGAAACCTTTGCACTGAGAAAGAGAGAAGCCAGCAGGGATGGTCCAGAAACCGGCAGCTGTGATTTGAATGCCAGTCATGAGGATGCCAGCCTCGGCCCCCACCCAAGACTGTCCCTGCCTGGGGACAGGCAGGTCACAAGTCCCAGCTTGTCTCATTCTTGCCAGTTGGATCCTGGACGCCAGCTATAAATTAGAGCCACTGAGCCGGGGTAGATTTTCTAGGAACAACAGCCTGGGCTGACTGGCTGCCTTCCAGAAAGAGCCCACCAGCCCTCTCTTCCTCCTGGGATCCTTCCTGTTGCCTTTCCCCTCCCCCAGGCCTGGTGGGAATGGCGGCTGGCAACTGGGAACAGTGTAGCCATTCTTCTTGGTCCTGTCAGTGTCTCTTCTCTTTGCTCCTTGTACAGTGTATGACAAAACCCAGTCAGGCACTGGGAGACACAAAGAGCCTGTCTGAGATGTCACCCACAGAGGGTCCTTGTGTGCCCCTGACACGGCCCTGGGAGGGGTGCCTTGTCCTGCCCCTCCCCCCCCCCTTACTGGACAGGCTGTAGAACAGAGGACCCAGCCAGGAAGTGACTTGGGCTCTACCACTTACTACTGTGTGACCTTGAGAAAGTTATTTAATATCAGCTCTGTACCTGTTTCTTACTCTGTAAACTGGGCCTGTAGTCCATGTGACAATGAAGTGAGGAAGTCCTGTGATCTGCTTGTCCCTGTGGTCCCCTTCGGTATCTGCCAGGGCCTGGGCATCATCTGGAAGGAATGTAGTTAGTGCAGAGGTTTTAGTTCTCCCTCTTCAGGAAGGAGAAACATAAGCTGCTCCTCCCTCCACAACTGAAGTCAGGTCAGTGAAAGGGGTGCCCTTGGCCTTGGGAGCCTCTGGGTGAGACCCTGCCCAACATCTTTGCCTCTGGAGGGGAAGGAGGAACAGGGCAGCTGACATCTACCAAGCACAGTGACTCGTGGTCACACTACAGGCCTTAGCAGGATGGACTCTGATAACTTCACTTTTGAGGTTTTGGTTTTCTTGCCACTTGGAACATATTTTCCCACAGTGACAACAGCATTCATTCATCCATTTGCAGATGTCGGTTGAGGACCTGCAATATACTAAGCTCTAGGGATAGAAAGATTTTAGAAAACGTGTCCCAGGTAAATGCACAGAATGGCCATGGTGCTCAGCGGAATCCAAAGGGCTGCACTTGGAGAGGGCCCTTCCTCTAAGGTCAGTGCCCAGAGAGGGACTCAGCTCAGAGCCCCACACCAACAACACCCCACCCTTGGGGATGAGAGCCTCCGTCCAGAAGGAGGGTAAGCCCAGAGTGTCCATCACACTGAGCTCTCAGCACACTTAGGAGGATGGTGTGACGCACAGCGTGGCCCACGGTAGGCAGGAGCAGGACTGCCGACGCTGGCCCACCGCTAAGCATCATCGTGGCTGTGTGTCCCCAGAGTGGATGGCACCGGGGGGAAGGTGCTGTCCCACTGCTCATCTCCATGTCATACTCTTCACATTCCAAGTCCCCGGTTTATGACCTTCAGACTCAAGGAGCATTCAGTAAGGATCCCAGTGAGTTTGAATCACGTGGATGGCCTGCCCTCCACCAGGTGGTTGAAGGGTCTGCACTCAGAACCAAAGACCTTCTGGATCAGTGGTGTCAGATGACTGAGTGAAGGCATTGACCTGGAAATGATGTGAGAGTCACTGAGAGGGGCCACCTTGTCACTGTGCAGCTGACTGTAGTCAGTGCTTTTGAGCGCTTTCTTTCTCTTACACTGGCCCCTATCCTGGAGGGGCATGGCTGTGACCACAAGGAGTGAGGGGCAGAAGGACCAAGACTCCCACGCTGGGAGGTGGACAGAGCAGGAGATTTCCAGTCACATAGGCCTAGGATTGGATCCTGGCTTTGCTGCTTCCCAGCTGTGTGACCCTGGGGAAGTTGCTTGACCCCTCTGAGCTTGGGTTCCTGTGAAATGGCAGTTATGACAATATCCTTTTACTGTGTAGACTGGTGGAGATTAAATGAGCCATACTTAATAAGGGAGTAGAAAGGTTTACAACCATTACTTCATAGAAATGACCCAGATAACCTGTTTTTTCTTCTCTTAGCTGCTGACATGGCCTCCAGAAACTTCTTCAGGAGCCTTTGGTTTCCTGTGGGATCTCAGCATGGATGAGTTCTTCCATCATTCTGGTCAGTACTAGGGTGTGGGGTGGAGACTTGCACCCAGAAATCCCAAATTGGAGAGCCTGTATGGTACACAGCTCTCAGTCCCTGGGGCCCGATATGCAGGGGAGCTGCTGGTGGGGACATTGCATCACTGGGACGTGCAGACATCAGGCCATCTTTGGCTCTGGCTCCAGCATCAGTAGAAAGCTGGGCCAACAGGCTCCTTGGCATCTTTATCTGGCTTCAGATCCATGTCACTGTGGCCAAATCCAGGCGGACATCACAGACTTTTGGGATCCCAGAACAGTCTGGAAGGTGGGTTCTCTGGATTTAAGGGAACAGCTTACCTCTGAGTTCTTCCTGACGGCCCCACTTTACTTGAGAGGGTTCCAAGAGTATCTGCATCAAATCAGGGAAGCTCCTTGGATTGGAATTGCCATCAGGGAGGGCCCTGAAGCTGTGTCCCCACCAGCAGCCTTTCTTGGCTCACAGAGCATCAGCAGGGTGCCGAAGTTTGGTTTGGGCTGGAATAAGAGCAAGTCTGTACCTTGGTCCTGACATTTAAGGGGTGCATTTAAGTTGTCTTTGTGCTTTAAGATATTCAGAGTTTCACAGAAGCAATCAGATTTCCCTTTAGCGGCTGCTCCCTTCCTAAGCTGTCATCATTTGGTACCTGAACCCAGACACTTTGGCACCAAAAAGTATATAACCAGTTGAATGTTGCTTACAGCAGACAGTGAGAGGGATTCATAGATGTCCAGATCCCGCCTTTGCCCACCAGCTATAGTCTGCCTACCCTCCCACTAAACACCAAAGCACAAAGTCCTGAAGGCCAAGGTTACAGCCCCAGAATGCTCCAGTGTACCCCCACCCCCACCCCAGCCCTTTGCATTTCTGCTTTTGTGCTCATGAGCTGGGAGCCATTTGTCAAATTAAGCATTCCAGACTCCTCCCTGCCCATACTTGGTCCCCTCCTACTGAGGTCTTCTGAATAGCACTGTCTTGGCATGTTACCCCTTTTTATAACCTCTGCCCCTGCACCACGGCTGCCCTTTCTTGAGCCCCTGAGGCCACCCCTGCGGCATGCCTGCCCTTTTGGGGAACAGAGGCCTCCCTTGTCCTGCTCTTCTCCTCCATGCAGTGGTATGTGTCTCCTCCCACAGAGGCAAAGGGGACATCCCACTCTTCTTGCCACACTGTCCCTGGTTCGCCCTCCATCAAGAAGGGCCAGGGACTTGCTCCTGAATTCCCAGTGAGTTCGACTTTGGTGCCCTCAACTCCAGAGCATTTCTCATGAGCCCTGCCTGGGGTTCTCTTTCCCTCCTGTTGGAATAAAAACTGACCTAGAAAATTCCATGCGCCCTTGCATGGAATTCCAGGATCTTGACTGATAAGGGATAAGTCAAAGGCCAGGTCCACCAAAGAACTGAAAGCAGGACTTGAACAGATATTTGTACACTCATGTTCACAGCAGCATTATTTAAAATAGCCAAAAGGTGGAAGTGACCCGGATGTCCACTGATGGATGACTTGATAAACAAAATATGGTCCAAACCCCTGTATTATTCAGCCTAAAAAGGAAGGAAATTCTGTCACATGCTATAACTTGATGAACCTTGAGGACATTATGCTAAATGAAATAAACCAGTCACAAAAAGACAAATACCCTGTGATCCACTTATATGAGGTGCCTGGAGTAGTCATATTCATAGAGACAGAAAGTAGAAAGGTGGTTACCCAGGACAGGGGGGAAGAGAGAATGGAGAGTTACTGTTTAATGGGTAGCGTTTCAGTGTTATTGGATAATGCAAGTTCTGGAAATGGATAGGGGCTACATAACAATGTGAATATACTTAACACTACTGAACTGTACACTTAAAAATAGTTAAGATGGTACATTTTATGTTACTGTTTTTTACCATAATTTTAGAAAAGCCAAGTCCAGAGCCAAGAGTCAGGTGCCAGGAGAGAATCTACCAAAAAACTTGTTGTGAAAATCAGCCACTAGTTCAGGAAGCATCGGTAAGGTTAAATTAGACGCAGGATTAATGCAAAAAGAAGTCATGATCTTCAGGATTTGTCAACGACTTGAGGTCCTTTGAGTGACCTTGTCCCCTGTGGGGAGCAGAGCCCTCTTGGACAGAACCATAGGGCTGCCTTCCCCCCGGTATGGATCTGTGATTGTTTTCAAGTTGCTTGGCCTTTTTTTGTGTAAACCTTGTGTGTGTGTAAATTTCCATCCTTTCCTAGAACTGTGAAGGCTGACAGTTTTTCCAGACTATCCAGGAAGGGTCTTACACATTTGCCTTTATCTCAGTAAGCTTCTTGAGTAAGGGGAGAGCTGAGGCGGGCCCAGGGTCTCTGGCAGGGCCTGGTACCCAGGCTTTAGAGTTAACTACTGTGGTGTGCTCTGGGGGACTGTGAGGGCTAAGCAGCCCAGAGTTCACCAGAGTACGAAGGTATGGTGAGAATTATTTTCCTGGATTGATAAGCAGCACAAGTCACCAATTAAAAACTCCTTCGTGAGCTTGAAGAATGGGGTATTCTGGAACACTGACATTCTTCATTGCAGGGAATGTGTATGCATTTATTCAGCAAACACGCTGAGTGCCTCCTGTATTCAAGCACCTTGTTAGACGGTAAAGGGAAACACAGGGATGAGTAAGGCATGGTACCTGCCCTCAGAAGGCTGATAGCAAAGTAGGAGGGGATGAAATGTGCAATTACAGTAGGAAATAGAAAGGAGGTACTGACAGAACTGTGGGAGTTCCAAGGAGAGGGGAATTACCTCTAGCTAGATGGGACTCAGGTGGGCAGAGGCAGGAATAGGGAAGTGCTTTGTAGAAGAGGGGCAGTTGATTCATCTCTCAAAAGATGGGTAGGACAGGGACTGCAAACTCAGTTGCCTATGGGGACCAAGTGAGATCAGTGACTAGAGAGCTCCTGCCCTGTCTAAAGAAGTTTGCACGTCTCCATTTTCAAAAAAAGCCATGTTTTAGTTAGGCTGTGCTTTGGCTGTGTGTAACAAATAATTAAGAGGTTATTCTCTCACATGACAAGAAATCCAGAGGTAGGTGGTTCCATGGTATGTTCAGTAGATCTGCTGTATCGGAGCTCTGACTTACCTTCTGTGTTTTCCTTCTACTTCCCTTCAGCATTGCAAAATGGCAGTCATAACTGTTTATCATGTTCTCATGAGAACAGTTTAAGGAGAAGGAGGATGAGGTGGTCATCATTTCTCATACTTTTTGCTCTTTCTATCAAGACATTCTTTCCTTATAATTTTTAGTTTCATTAGACAGAACTGGGTCACAGGCTTTAGAGGACACTTGCCATGATTTGGCTGTTTGGTGCCCTGTCAATACCCTGGCCATGTGTCTTGCCAATGGGTTTCAACCCTGGGCAAGTTTGCTATGGATTCAGTGCGACCAAAGAAATTGACAGCAGAATGTTCTTTGGGGTGAAAGGGTTTATTACCCGGCTTGTTCTCCCGGCGCTAGGTCAAGCACTAGCTTCTCTGCCTCCACCCAGAGCACTGGGCTGAGCTCTCTATGTAGCACAATAATCGCTTATTACCTAAAGGTGTGGAAGCAGTAGCCTAGCAACAGGCCAGTTACATCACCAGGTGGTTTAAGTTCAGTGAGGATCCTGGCCATAGGCACCCCAACTTCCCCACACTCCACCCCTCCAGGATTCACGCCTTACAATCTACACGCTTTCCATCTTCCGCAATGGTCCCTGTGCGCGAAAGCTGGAGCACTGTAATCAGATTCCACACAGCAACAGAGGATAACAACAACTTAGAGATAATAAAAAATTAAGATACCGGTAACAAAAATTATAATAATCCTCAAGCTAGAGGAAGTTCCCAATCCACAAAGACTTTACGGGTGATAAGCCCCATGTTTTAATGCCACCAACATAGGCAAATCCTGTCCATCAGGTAGGATGCATGCAAGAGAGTGGTCCTGTGATAGGACTGTAGCAGGAAGGGGGTCCCTTCCAGGTCTAGTATACCATACTTTCACTCCTTTTCCTGTGGGGTTACTGAAGGGTCTATATATAGTGCTACTGGAGGTGCATGCACTGGCCATAATGATAAAACAAAACTCCCCGGTAAGATGCTCCTACCTTCTGGCCGTTCAGGATATACTACTGTGACCTTTGGCAGCCACTCTGCTGTTATTCCAAGAATACATGCGATGCCAGCTTCCAGGCCTTGTCCCCCACGTGCCAGGAGAGCCAGCCATTGTTGGTCCATGTGTCGAAAGGTCCGAGCCCATGTCCACTCAATGGAGTCTCCAGGGTTCAGTTCTGGTGGCTGAACCTTGGCTTCAGTGATTCTTCCTTGGTTTGTACTTGCAGTTGTATAGGGGAGGCAGCCATATGTATTAACATGTCTATGGGGCCCAGGCTCCCTTTTGGGGTCTCTCGTTCAAATGCCGAAGCACAGTCCATAAGTGGACTGACCATCCCTGCAGACTATTGGTATCTGACTTTAGTCCGGATTTTAACAAGCCATTGTGCCTCTCTATCATGCCTGCTGTGGTAGGATTGTATGGCACATGAAACTTCCATTTGATTCCCAGCTGTTGCACCCATTCTTGCAGTGTATGTCCAGTAAAATAGGTGCCCTGATCGCTCTCAATTACCTGTGGTTGGCCATAAGCAGCAAAGAGATGCTCCAGGCCTCTTTTGGTCATCTGCTGGTCTGCACAACAGGTAGGAAAAGCAACCAGAAGTCCAATAGCTGTGTCTACACAGGTCATCTCATACCGATATCCTTCTGACACAGGTAGAGGTCCAATATAGTCTATCTGCCACCTGACTAGGGGTATAGACCCCTTAGCTATTGTCCCATGTTGCTGTAGAAACTGGTGTAAGTCCCTTTTGGAGCACACGACACACTCCTGCTGCACTCTACTAACTTCTTCGAAGGTCAAAGGCAAGCCCCACCGACGGGCTACAGCCCACACTGTCTTGTGCCCCGCATGCAACAAACGCTGATGTAGCCATTGGGCTACATCAGAGGTAGGCTTTCCTTCTAACCAACGTATCTGGGCCAATTTATCTGCTTCATCATTTCCTGGGGATGCCAGTGGCAAATTACCTGTCACATGGTATACTGTAATTATTTTAGTCTGACCACAGGCCCATAAGTCTTGCCACAATTCTTGTGCCCAGAGGGGTCGGTGACCAACCAGCCAGTTGGCATGGTACCAGGTTGGTAGCTACAGGGTCAAGCCCTGATAGACAGCCCAGCTATCAGTGCAGACAACTCTAGGGGAGGGCTCCTGGCTGATCACAAGCCACATGGCCCACAACTCTGCCCATTGGCTGCTCTTCCCTCACCATCTTCCATCCATATTGTCTCAGTCTTAGGATGGAAAGCTATGGCCCTCCATTTTGGGGGCTGCCCATGGCTGGAGCTGTCTGTGTACCATGCATCTTCAGGTATAGGGGCTCTTCCCTCCCGATAGGGACTCTCTGCTACTAATGGTTCAAAAGCAAGTTCTTCATGCTTTTCACTAGTATATGTCACCGGCCCCAACAAGTGTTAGAGTTCTTCACTCAAGGGCCTACTAGAAAAGGCACTACACTGCTGTAGGTAAGCACCCCACTTGGCTAGTGTGGGTTTTTATGCCATGCCACTCCTTGGCTTTTGGGTCCAGTCTCGTACCCACCCCAAGATGGGATAGGTGGTTATTACCTTTATCAGGGCTATTCCAGTGATGGGTTCTGTAACCAGCAAGGCGTGATACACGGCAGCCAATTGTTTTTCTATCAAAGTGTATTGTACTTCTGCCCCTTTCCAGAGTTGTGACCAGAATCCAGCGGGTTGGCGAGTTCGTTCAAGCCGCTGCCAGAGACCCCAGCCATAACCATCTTCAGTGACATGAACGTCCAGCTCACAGGGCCTTGATGGGTCTATCACACTCACGGCCTGCATGGCCTTGACTGCCTGTTTTGCTGTAGTAAAGGCAGATACACATGTCGCATCCCAGTCCCACCTGACGTCCTTTCGTACCAACCTATATAAGGGCTTCAGAATTTGTGCCAAGTGCGGGATAAACACTTTCCAGTAGCCTAGAAGACCCAGAAACTCCTGTAGCAATACTACAGTTGTAGGGGTAGGAAAGGCCTGGACTTTATCTATAACTGCTCTGGTATCACTTTGGTCTTACCCGACCAGACGACCCCCAAGAATTTGACAGACAAACCAGGTCCCTGAACCTTGGTGCTGTTCATAGCCCATCCTTTCGCCTGTAAATGTTGCAGCAGTCTAGGTGCTGCACCTTCTAGATCGGAAAGAGAATCGGACATGAGCAAGACATCATCAATATAATGGTACAGCTACACCGTTGGTGGTTTCTCCCATGTAGCCAAGTCCTGGGCTACAAGTCCATGACAGATGGTGGGGCTGTGGAGGTATCCCTGTGGGAGGATGGTGAAAGTCCATTGCCATCCTTCCCACATGAAGGCAAACTGTTCCTGACTTTCCTGCTCAATGTCAATGGAAAAGAAGGCATTAGCAAGATCTACCACATAATGATATGTTCCTAGTTCATGGCTGAGAGTATCCATCAAACCTGCAATAGAGGGGACAGCAGCATGGATAGGGGGGTATGACCTTATTCAGTACTCTGTAATCCACAGTCATATGCCAGGAGCCATCTGGCTTTTTTACTGGCCACACTGGGGAATTGAACGGACTATGGGTGGGCTTTATAACACCCGCCTTTTCCAGCTCCTGGAGAGTTTCTCCAATCTCTTTATGCCCTCCAGGCAGTTTGTATTGTTTCGTATTAGTCACCCACCGAGGCAAAGCTATGGGCAGGTGCCTAGCATGTCCCCTCAGAACTGCCTTCACCACACATACTCTCAGTCTGAACTCACCTGCAGTGGTCCGCAACCATAGACCCTGCAGGATATCAATCCCCAAAATATACTCAGGGATAGCAGATATATACGTGGTATACTCTTTTGGGGGTAGATGCCCTATTCCCAAAGGGATTTGGGCTTTTTTTACTCTGAGAGCCTTACCCCCGTATCCATCTATGATAGTGGGGGTCCTGGGGAACCACTCAGGGTTACCATGAATCAGTGAACATTCAGCCTCAGTGTCCACCAGAGCCAGGACACATTGTATGTTCACTGGGAACCAATGGATAGCTATTTCAACATGTGGCCTCCGGTCCCCCCATGGCCGCTCAGGGCAGATACCTTGACCTCCCCCTCAGTGAAACCGTCTTCCCAATCACCTTCCTGTGTGGGCTCAAGTGAGGTTGGCTCGCTTTCCAGCAGGAAGTCTTGCAGACACACAGGCCGGACTCATGGCTCTGTCTGTGACCTCTGCCTCTTTGGTCTTAATGACTGGAACTGCTGCTCTGGTTTCAGCTGTTGCCATAGCTCTAGTAAGATCCTATTGGACTTCCCATCTAATTTCCTTCCATCTGCTCCTGCCCGTATTAAATCAATCCGCATCTGGGTCCTCGTAACCTTCATGGGGCCCTGTAAATTCTTCTTGTGAGCAACAGGTCTTATTTCTTTCTGGATTCTCATTGCTTCAGCCTCTCCTAAGTCTGCCACTGTACGTGTCACCTTGCTTATGGGATGCCCTAAGTGAGGGGAAAGAATGGCCACTAGAGACTCAAAGAGGGATGTAGGAGCCATTTGAAGTACAATCTTTCTCATCCCAGTAGTGAAAATCTCTTCATCTGGGCCATAATTCTCTGAACTATAGATGGCATTTCTCATGCCTAGCTCTTGTAGCACCTGTTGGAGTTCAGCATATGTCTGCCATCTAACAGGAGAGGATGGTAGATCGCCCAGATTGGGCCACACAGCACGAAGTGCAGCCATAAGCCCATCAAGGAGAGAGTGACTCCCGAGGTCTGATTTGCATTTTGTAATCGCTGCCTCAAGGCAGGCTGCACTGTCAGGGAAGACAGCTTTCCCATCTCCGATCCCGACAGAACAATTCCATCCACCCCTAAGTCCCACAGACGCAGGAGCCAAGCTGATATTGACTCTGAGGACTTCTGCCTAAACCGGGAGCCCAAATCCACCAGCTCAGCCTGAGTATAGGGGCGGAGCATAGAGTGCTCCACGACCTGGGGAGGGCGCTGCTCCTCTCCTTGGGGAACCTTCAGCTGCTGGGTCTTTATTTTCTTTACAACCACTGGGCGTGCTTTCAATACAGGAGGTGCCAGTGCCTCCGGCATCACCCCCTTCGTCTTTCTCCAACTCCTCCATTTCTGGGGCTGATGGCACCTTTCTCTCCCCTCCTCCAAGTGCCTCCTCTGCTACAACCTTTACCTTTTCTACTGTACCTCCCAGCAATGTTACCTCAGTCTTCAGAAGGTCTCTTACCTTCAGCTCAATGCTTCCCAGCTGACGTTCTTGTACCACCTACACCTGTGCTTCCCTCAGGAGTTCGTCTTTTTCCTTGATGACCTCTTCCTCCTTCAGAACACTTGGCAGCACTGCCGTCTCGTCTCCAATGGCACCTTGCTGCTGGTGCTCTTGTATCAATGCCATCTCTTTCTTCAGGGAATCCACAGAAGTTTGCAGCTCGTGTTCTCATGCCACCATTTCTTGAGTCTCCTCTGTAGACTTTTTTAATACTGTGAGAAGCAGCCAACCCACAGTCCCCGCTGCCTCACGGGCACTCTGCTTCTCAAATGATCTGCTTACTATACCAAGGGCCACCCCTACTGCCTCAGGTGTCACCTCCACTTGCCTCCAGTCCTGGGATGGGGCCCAGTCCTCTAGGAGGCAAGCCACCTCAGACCACATACCCATTGGGGGACGATCCACTGTCTCCCCATTCACAGGGGCAGCCCGCTGAAGCACCCTTCCCATAAGGGCAGCTTGTCTTTTTCCTTGGTCAACAATGAACCCTGCAGACTTTCGTCAATTGTCTTGCCAATGGGTTTCAGCCCTGGGCAAGTTCGCTATGGATTCAATGCAACCAAAGAAATTGAGAGCAGAACACTCTTTGGGGTGAAAGGGTTTATTACTCAGCTTGTTCTCCTGGTGGTAGGTCGAGCACTAGCATCTCTGCCTCTGCCCAGAGCCCTGGGCCAAGCTCTCTATATAGCACAATAATTGCTTATTGCCTAAAGGTGTGGAAGCGGTAGCCTAGCAACAGGCCAGTTACATCATCAGGTGGTTTAAGTTCAGTGAGGATCCTGGCCATAGGAACCCCCACTTCCCCACACCATGTATGAAATTTTTTCAGCCTCTGGAATCCCACCCCTCCAGAGTAGAAGCCAGGAGACTCACTTTTCCAGCCTCTTTTCAAATACTTGAATTTTTAGTTTTAGAATTTCCATTTAGTTCTTCATTGCTTTTCCTTCAGTAGTTTCTGTTTCTCTACTGGGGTTTCTTATTTGTTCATTCAGTTTGAGCATGTTTTCATTTACCATGTTGAGCATAGTTATAATAGCTGCTTAAAATCCTTGTCTGTAGTTCTAACATCTACATGGAAACATAAGTGTAAAAGTGAACATTTATTTAGAATGAGTAAAGAAATCATACCAAATACTGGACCTTGGGAAGTTCAGGTCCCTTCCCCCTAGATCTTTTTAGGATATTTTCTAGAAATGTTCCTGTAGTTATACCTGCTGATTGCAACCTGGCTTCCCTACCTAACCTAGAGCACTCACAGTGAGGGCCCTAGAGCTTAAGCTTCAATAGCCTGAAAGTCAGTCGGCTTCTGACATATAATAAAACTGTTTTCCACTCATGTAGCCAGAGCCTGTTTCTGTTGCCTGTGGCTCAAAGCTCTGAGTTCTCCAATAACCCTAGACTGGTCCCTGCAAAGATAAGTGGGATGACATGGTTCATCCACTGGGGTGGACCTACTTCCCCTGAGAGGACACCAGAACAAAACCAAGGTTCCCTTAGCAGGGAAGATGGGGAGCATGTTGTGTGGATAGGTAGCCAGCAGAATTTTCCATAGCCAGAATATGGACATTTATGTGAAATCTCAAACAAAACTCCCCACTGTGAGACCATCTGCAGACTATATTTGACTGTAGATGGACTATAGCTCCAATGGTTTGCAGCCTTGGGGATAGGATTCAGGTGTGGAGAGATGCAGAGGCAGCAGGGAGCAGTGGGAACAAAGACAAGGAGGTGGGGAGAGTGGGGCTTCCTTAAAGGGTGGCAAAGTGGGAGCTAAGACTGAGCACTTGGGGCCAGATCTTGGAGGACAGTGGGGGCCGTTGCAGATGCAGTGAATCTTTATTAATATTTGGCAAGACTGGGACAGTATTTTGTTTAGACATAATTCACATACCATGTAATTCATCCTTTTAAACTGTATGCTTCAATATGATTCACAGAATTTTCAACAGTCACCACTATCTAATTCCAGAACTTTTTCCTCACCCCCAAAAAGAAACCTCATACCCATCAGCAGTCACTCCCCACTCCCACTTCCTTCCAGCCCCTGGCAACTCCTAATCTACCATCTGTCTTCGTGGACTCACTTATTCTGGACATTTCATATAAATAGAATGATACAATATGTGACTTTTTGTGCCTGGCTTCTTTTACTTAGCATGCATAATGTTTTCAAGATTCATGTAAGTTGTAGTACATATTAGTATTTCATTCCTTTTTATAGCTGAGTAATATTCCATTGTATGTTTATACCACATTTTATCCATTGATCAGTTGATGGACACTTGGGTTGTTTCCACTTCTTGGCTATTGTGAATAATGCTACTATGAGCATTTGCACAGAAGTGTTTATGTGGACATATGTTTTCAGTTCTCTCAGGTATACTTAACAGTGGAATTGTTGGGTCATATGATAACCCTGTGTATGCTTAACTTTTTGAAGGACCGCTAAACTATTTTCTGAAGTGGCTGTATCATATCACATTCCCATCAGCAAAAATACTTCACATCCTTGCCAACATCTGTTATCATCTATCTCTTGATAATAACCATACTAGTGGGTAAGAAGTGATATCTCATTGTAGTTTAGATATGCATTTCTCTAATGACTAAGGATGTACTTATTGACCATCTGTATTTCTTCTTTGGGGAAATGTCTATTAAAATGCTTTGCCCATTTTGTGATTAGGTTGTTTCTTTCTTTTTTTTTCTTGAGTTGCCGGAGTTCTTTATGTATTCTGGATACTAACCCCTTACCAAATAACGTGATGTGCATATTTTCTCCCATTCTGTGAGTCATCTTTTCATTCTCTTGATAGGGGCCTTTGATACACAAAAGATTTCAATTTAGATAAAGTCTAATTTATCTTTTTTTTCCTATTGTTTCCTATGCTTTTGGTGTTAAGCAAGATAACATTGCCTAGTCCAAGGTCATGAAGATTGTCCCTTACATTTTCTTCTAAGAGTTTTATAGTTTTAACTCATGCATTTAGGTCTGTGATCCATTTAGAGTTGATTTTTGAACGTGGTGTAAGATTGGGGGGTGAGGGGGGCTCCAGCTTCGTTCTTTTGCATGTATATATCCAGTTGTCCTGGTACCATTTGTTGAAAAGACTCTTCTTTCCTCATGGAGTTATCTTGGCACCTTTGTTGAAAATCAGTTGACCAATAATGAATGAGTTTATTTCCGAATTCTCAATTCTTTTACATTTATTTATATATCTGTCTTTATGCCAGCATCGCAAATTCTTGGTTACTGTAGCTCATAGTAATTTTTGAAATTGGGAAGTGTGAGTTCTCCAACTTTGCTCTTTAAAGTATTTTGGCTATTCTGGGTCCCTTTTATTTGCATATAAATTTTAAGATTGGCCTTCAATCTCTACAAAAATGACAGCTGGGATTTTGATAGTGATTGTGTTGAATCTGTAGATAGCTTTGAGTATTACTGCCATCTACATAATACTGAGTTTTCCAATGCATGAACATGGGAACACAGTTCCATTTATTTAGATCTTCTTTAATTTCTTGCAACAGTGTTTTGTAGTTTTCAGGGTACAAGTCTTACACTTCTGTTTTCCTCATTTTCTTCCCAACTGTTCCTTGCTAGTGTGTAGAACTACAACAGAGTTTTGTATATTGACCTTGTATCCTGCATCCTTGCTGAACTCGTTTACTAGCACTAATAGCTTTTTTGACAGAATTTGGTTTTGAAAGCAAACATATTCTTGTGCAACTAATTGTTTGAAAGAAATGACCTCATGTTTCTTTAACAAACGTGCTTTGGCTGTGCCAGTGTAGGACTGGCCAGTAACCTGATGCCAATCATACTGAGTAGGCAGCAGTGCCTGAAGAAAAAAAGCTCCATTAGTGAGTTCAAAACACTTAAGAAAAGGAGTAAAAATGCGTAGGTTCTTTCCCGTAGGCTTTCAAGAAAGTATTGTTCATTCTTACCTACCCATTCCATTCCCAACGAGCTTCTATATTTGTGTAGGACGGACAGGAATGTAATAAAATGACCCTGGCCAGTGCATTCTTTGGACATTTTTTAAGTGGATGAGAAATTTAGCTCTAAGAACAAGTAAGTTTCATTTTCACAAGCAGTGTTTTTGAATACTTTGTTCCTCCTCACTCGGTCACCATGCTTTTTCTCTTTGTTCCCAGAGCTCTAGTGTCATAAAACTGTCACCACAACCGAGATAATAATGTTCGTTGCCCTCAAATTTTTCTTGTGTATCTTTGTACTTAACTCACCTCTCCCTCCCCTTTTGTGTCTAGGAAACCATTGTGATCTACTTTCTGTCACTACAGATTAGTTTTCATTTTTTAAAATCTTACATAAATGAGATCTTGCAGTGAGTACTCTTTATTTTGTCTAGCTTTCACTCAGCATAATTATTTTTAAATTTTAACATGTATCCATGTCTTGTGTGTATCGATAGTTTATTCTTTTCATAGCCAAGTAGTATTTCATTGTATGGGTATACTACAATTTGTTTATTCAGTCACCTGTTGATGGGCATTTCAGTTTTTTTCAGTTTGGGGAGTCTATTAAAATTAAGTTGCTGTAAATAATCTTTTTTTTGTAAATATTCTTATACAAGTCTTTTCTGTGGACATCTGCTTTCTTTCTCTTTGGGGTAAATATCTACAAGCAGATAGGCTGGGTCATATGGTAACTGTATGTTTAAGTTTTTAAGACATTGCGAAACTGTTTTCTAAAGTGGTTGTACCATTTCCCACTGGCAGTATAGGAGAGTTTCAGTTACTCCACACCCTACCCACTTTTATATTTTATTTATTATTTGGTATAGTTAGTCTTTTTTTAAGGTATGTAGTGGTAAATCATTGTAATTTTAATTTGCATTTCCTTAAAGACTGATGACCTTTGTGTTGGCTTATTTGCCATATGTGTATCTTGTTAGTTAAGCATCTCTTTAATTTTGCTGTCCACTTACTTATTGGGTTGTTTGTCTTTTTATTGAATTTTAAGAGTTCTTATATATACTACTTACAGTTCTTTGTCAGATACATGTTTGCAAATATTCTCTCCCAGTATGTGGCTTTCCTTTTGTTTGCATGACAGTGTCTTTCCCTCCATCTTATGACAGCCTTTTGAAGAACATAAATTTTTATATTTTAATGAATAGAATTTATTGATATTTTATTGTTTGTGTTTTTTGTATCATATTTAAGAAATATTTGTGAAACCTGGATCACTCTTCCTATTCTAAAAGTTTTATAATTTATAATTTTTACAATGAAAATAAGCTTTATAGTTTATAATAAGACTTACATTTTAAGGTTAATAATCTATTTCAAAATAATTTTTTATGTTGTAAAGTAAGGTTAATTCTTTATGTATAGATATGCAGTTGTTCCAACACCATTTGTTGAAAAGATTATCCTTTTTGAATTGAGTTACCTTGGCTCCTTTATCAGAAATCAATTTACCTGTATGAGTAGGTCATTTTATGGACTCTACTGTGTTTCATTGATTTATATGTCTTAAGTTTACCCCTACTCTTAATTACTATAGCTTTATATGTGTTCAAATCAGATAGTTAAAATCCTTCAACTTTTTTTCTCCTTTTTAAAGTTGTTTTGGTTCTTCTAGGTCCTTTGCATTTTCATATAAATTTTAGAATAAGCTTGTTATTTTCTACAAAAAAAAAAATCCTGCTCAAGTCCTTACTGGAATTGCACTGAATCCACAGATCAGTTTAGGGCAAATTGACACTCTTAACAATATTAAGTCCCCCAATCCATGAACATGGTATGTTTTTCCATTTATTTAGATCTTTAGTTTCTTTCAGCAGTTCAGTATACAAGTCTTGAAATTCTTTTGCTAAATTTATTTCTAAGTATTTTATTCTAAGTATTTCTAAGTATTTTGATGCTATTGTAAATAGATTTATTTTAATTTCATTTTTAAATTGTTCATGGCTAGTATATTGATATATAATTGGATTTTGCATATTGACCATGTATCCCACATCCTTAATAAACCCCTGCTTTGCTGAGAATTTTTATCAGGAATGGATGTTGGATTTTGAGATGATTATATGGTTTTTCCTTTTTAGTCTATTATAGTGAATTACACTGATTGATTTTTGAATGTTCATCCTGCCATTCTGGAATAAATCCTACTTGGTTGTGATATATTCATTTTTTATGTATTACTGGATTCAGTTTGCTAAGTTTTTGTTGAGAACTGTTACATGTATGTTCATAAAAGATATTAATCTAAAACTTTCTTTCCTGGTTTTGGTATCAGGATAGTGCTGGCTTTATAGAATTTGTTAAGAAGTATTTCCTCCTCTTCAGTTTTCTGGAAGAGTTGTGTAGTGCAGTTTTGGAAATGTAGACTTGGTATTACTCTTCCTTAAATGTTAAGTACCATTGCTGGTGAAACTTCCTGTTGGAAGTTTGGAGTTCTTTGTAGAAAGATGTTTAACTATAAATCCTATTTATTTATTTACCTATTTAATCAAGTGTACATCACAGTGGTTCAACAGTCTCCCTCCCCCTGCCCCTACCCTCTCCCCTCCCCCTTGGTAACCACTATTCACTTCTTATTGTCTATGAATCTATTTCTGTTTTGTTCCTTCTGTTTTCCTTTCTCTTTTTATTTTCCACAAATAAGTGAAATCATGTGGTATTTATCTTTCTCCACCTGGCTTATTTCACTGAGCATAATACCTCTAGGTCCATCCATTTTGTTGCAAATGGCAGGATTTCTTTTCTTTTTATGGCTGAATAATATTTTGTTGTGTATATGTACCACCTCTTCTTTATCCATTCATCTACTGATGGACACTTAGGTTGCTTCCATATCTTAGCTATTGCAAAGAGTGCGGTGATAAACATAGGGGTGCATATATCTTTTCAAATCAAGGATTTTGTTTTCTTTGGGTATATTCCTAGGAGGGGAATTCCTGAGTCAAATGGTATTTCTATTTTTAGTTTTTTGAGAAACCTCCATACTGCTTTCCACAGTGGTTGCACCAATTTGCAGTCCTGCCCATAGTGTGGGAGGGCTCCTATTTCTCCACACCCTTGCCGGCATTTGTTATTTCTTGTCTTTTGGATGGTGGCCATTCTAACTAGTGTGAGGTGATATCTCATTGTGGTTTTAATTTGCATTTCCCTGATGACTAGCCATGTGGAGCATCTTTTCATTTGCCTTTTGGCAATTTGTATTATTTCTTTGGAGAAGTGTATGTTCAGGTCCTCTGCCCATTTTTTGATCAGGTTATTTGTTTTTTGAATGTTGAGGCATATGAGTTTTTTATATATTTTGGATGTTAACCCCTTATTGGATAAGTCATTCATGAATATATTCTATACTGTAGGATGCCTTTTTGTTCAGCTGATGGTGTCCTTTGCTGTATAGCTTTTTAGTTAGATGTAGTCCAGTTGTTCATTTTTTATTTTGTTTCCCTTGCCGGAGGAGATGTGTTGAGGAGATGTTGCTCATGTTTATATTCAAGAGATTTTTGCCTGTGTTTTCTTATACGAGTTTTATGGGTTCATGACTTACATTCAGATCTTTGATCCATCTTGAGTTTACTTTTGTTTATGGAGTTAGACAATAATCCAGTTTCATTCTCTTACATGTAGCTTGTCCAGTTTTGCCAGGACCAGTTGTTGAAGAGGCTGTCTTTTCCCCATTGTATATTCATGGCTTCTTTACTATATATTAGTTGATCATAGATACATGGGTTTATATCTGCACTGTATTCTGTTCCATTGATCTATGGGTCTGTTCTTGTGCTTCTGCCAAACTGTTTTGATTACTGTAGCTTTCTGGTAGAGCTTGAAGTCAGGGAGCATAATTCCCCCAGCTTTGTTCTTCTTTCTCAGGATTGCTTTGGCTATTCATGGTCTTTTGTAGTTCCATATGAATTTTAGAACTATTTGTTCGAGTTCATTGAAGAATGCTGGTGATGTTTTGATAGATATTCCATTGAGTCTGTAAATTGCTTTGGGTAGGATGGCCATTTTGACAATATTAAGTCTTCCTATCCATGAGCATGGGACAGATTTCCATTAATTGGTGTCTTCTTTATTTTCTCTCATGAGTGTCTTATAGTTTTCACAGTAAAGTAGTTTTCTTTTGCCACCTTGGTTAGGTTTATTTCTAGGTATTTTATTCTTTTTGATGCAATGGTAAATGGAGTTGGTTTCCTGATTTCTTTTTCTGCTAGTTCATTGTTAGTATATAGGATAGCAACAGATTTCTGTGTATTGATTTTGTATCCTGCAACTTTGCTGAATTCACTTATTAGTTCTAGTAGTTCTTTGGTGAAGTCTTTAGGGTTTTCTATGTATAATATCATGTCATCTGCAAATAGCAAGTTTAACTTCTTCTTTACCTGTTTGGATGCCTTTTATCTGTTTGTGTTGTCTGATTGCTATGGCTAGGACCTCCAGTACTGTGTTGAATAAAAGTGGTGAGAGTGGGAATCCTTGTCTTGTTTCCAGTCTTAGAGGAAAAGCTTTCAGCTTTTTGCTGTTAAGTATGATGTTGGCTGTGGGTCTGTCTTATATGGCCTTATGTTGAGGTGCGTACTGTCTGTACCCATTTTGTTTTGATTTTTTATCATGAATGGATGTTGAATTTTTCAAATGCTTTTTCAGCATCTATTGAGATGATCGTGCAGTTTTTATCCTTTTCATTAATGTGGTGTATGATATTGATGGATTTACAACTGTTGTACCATCGTTGCATCCCTGGAATAAATCCCACTTGGTCATGATGGATGATCTTTTTGATGTATTTTTTTAATTCAGTTTGCTAATATTTTGTTGAGGATTTTTTCATCTATGTTCATTCAGACATATTGGTCTGTAATTTTCTTTTTTTGTGGGGTCTTTGCCTGGTTTTGGTATTAGAGTGACACTGGCTTCATAGAATGAGTTTGGACGTATTCCCTCCTCTTCTATTTTTTGGAAAACTTTAAGGAGAATGGGTATTATGTCTTCTCTATATGTCTGATCAAATTTAGTGGTGAATCTATCTGGCCTGCGGGTTTTGTTCTTGGGTAGTTTTTTGATTACCGATTCAATTTCATTGCTGGTAACTGGTCTGTTCAGATTTTCTGTTTCTTCTTGGGTCAGTCTTGGAAGGTTGTATTTTTCTAGGAAGTTGTCTGTTTCTTCTAAGTTGTCCTATTTATTGGCATATAATTTTTCATGGCATTCCCTAATAACTCTTTGTATTTCTGTGGTATCTGTTATGATTATTCCTTCTTCGTTTCTGATTCTGTTTATATGAATACACTCTTTGTTTTTTGATAAGTCTGGTTAGGGGTTTATCTATTATGTTTATTTTCTCAAAGAACAAGCTCCTGGTTTCATTGATTCTTTCTATTGTTTTATTCTTCTCTATTTTATTTATTTCTGCTCTGATTTTTATTATGCCCCTCCTTCTATTGACTTTGGGTTTCATTTGTTCTTCTTTTTCTAGTTTTGGTAATTGTGATTTTAGACTGTTTATTTGGGATTGTTCTTGTTTCCTGAGGTAGGCCTGTATTGCTATGTACCTCTTAGAACTGCCTTTGCTGTGTCCCACAGATTTTAGGCTTTGTTTTTGTTGTCATTTGTCTCCTTGTATTGCTTGATTTCTGTTTTAATTTGTTCATTGATCCATTGATTATATTTAAAAGCATGTTGTTTACCTCCATGTGTTTGTAAGTCTTTTTGTTTTCTTTGTGTAATTTATTTCTAGTTTCATACCATGTGGTCTGAGAAGCTGCTTGATACAATTTCAGTCTTTTTTAATTTATTGAGGTTCTTCTTGTGGCCTAGTATGTGATCTACTCTGGAGAATTTCCCATGTACGCTTGAGAAAAATGTGTATCCTGCTGCTGTTGGATGGAGTGTTCTGTAGATATCTGTGAAGTCCATTTGATCTAATGTATTGTTCAGTGCCTGTGTTTTCTTATTTAGTTTCTGTCTGGTTGATCTGTCTGTTGATGTGAGTGGAGTGTTAAAGTCTCCTCAGATGAATGTGTTGCAATCTATTTCCTCCTTTAATTCTTTTAGTGTTTGTTTTACATATTTGGGTGCTACTATGTTAGGTGCATAGGTATTTATAATGGTTATATCCTCCTGTTGGACCAATCATTATGTAATGTCTTTCTTTGTCTCCTCTTACTTTCCTTGTTTTAAAATCAATTTTGTTTGATACAAGTACTTCTACTCCTGCTTTTTTCTCCCTATTAGTTGCATGGAATATCTTTTTCCATCCCTTCACTTTTAGTCTGTGTATGGCTTTGGGTCTGAAATGAGTCTCCTGTAGGGAGCATATAGATAGGTCTTGTTTCCTATCCATTCTGCCATTCCATGTCTTTTGATTGGTGCATTCAGTCCATTTACATTTAAGGTGATTTTTGATAGATATGTACTTACTGCCATTTTATTAATTGTTTTCTGCTGTTTTTTGTATGTCCTCTCTGTTCCTTTCTTTCTCTCTCATATTCTTCTCTTGTTATTGATGGTTTTCTTTAGTGTTATAACTGTATTTCTCTTTTTAAAATACATTTATATTTGTGTGTGTGTGTGTAGGCTTTAGTTTTGTGGTTACCAAAGGTTAAAGAATCACTTCTTTACTATGTAATAGTCTATCTTAAATTGCAGATTAGTCTATTTCAAACACAATCTAAAGGTCATTTTTTTCCTTCTTCCTCCTCCACATTTTTCATATTAGATGTCATAATCTGCACTTTTCACATATCCTTTGACTGATTTTGTGTATAGTTGATTTTGCTTCTTTTGTTTTGTTTTAATTTTGTACTTGTTTGGTGATTAGTTGGTCTACTACCTTTACTGTGGGTTTATTTTCACTGTAAAAGCTATTTAGCCTTAAGGTCATTTACAGCAACAGCATGGAAACTAACAAATATGTAAGACTGGCTTAGTGATGGTGAATTCCTTCAGTTTTTGTTTATTTGGAAATTGTTTAATCCCTGCTTCAAATTTAAAGGATCATCTTGCTGGGTAGAGGATTCTTGCTTGGAAGTCCTTCTGTTTCAATACATTAAATGTATCATGACACTCCCTTCTGGCCTGAAGTTTCTGTTGAGAAATCTGCTGATGGCCTAATGGAAGTTGCTTTGTAAGTAATCTTTTTCTCTCTCTCTGGCTGCTTTCAACACTGTCCTTATCCTTGATCTTTGCTATTTTAATTATTATATATATCTTTGTGTTGTTTTGCTGGGGTTCCTTTTGTTATGGGATCTCTGTGCTTCCATGACCTGTGTGTCTATTTCCTTCCCCAGATGGGGGAAGTTTTCAACAATTATTTCCTTAAAGAAACTTTCTACCCCTTTGTCTTTCTCTTCTCCTTCTGGTACCCCTACTATGCAAATATTGTTTTGTTCAGATTGGTCACATAGCTCTCTTATCATTCTTTCATTCCTAAAGATCCTTTTTTCTCTCTGTTCCTCAGCTTCTTTGTTTTCCTTTTCTCTAATTTCTATTTCATTTACTGTCTGCTCTACATGATCTAATCTACTTTTAAATCCCTCCATTGTATGTTTCATTTCAGATACTGTATTATTTAGCTCTGAGCAGCTCTTTTTCAGATTTTCTATTTTTTTGTTGAAGTCCTCCCTAAGATCTTGAATACCTTTCTGTAAATCTGTGAGCATGTTTATGACTTTTATTTTGAAATCTTTATGAAGAAGATTGATGATCTGTTTGATGATCTGTTTCATTTAGTCCTCTTTCTGGAGTTCTGTCTTGTTTTGATTGGAACAGATTCTTCTGTCTGCTCATTTTTTCAGGGATTCTGTGTTTTTTCCTTTGTATTCAATGTCTCTGCTGTGTTTTCTTTCCTTTTCTGTGTGGTCCTCTCTCATTCCTCGGGTGTATGGGGTCTGTTCTGCAAACTTCAGGTCGTTTTCAAGTCTAGTTGCATTTGCTGTATTTTCCTCTGTTAATGTGTTTTTGGGAGGATGTTTCCATCTTGCATTCCTATTCTGCCATCTTTAATCTGATTGCAAAAGATCTTTTAAAAATCTGTAAGTCCTATTTTTTAAATAAGCATATGACTGTATTACCTGTTTCTTGAGTGAAATTTGTCAGTTTGTATCCATTTCATCTAAGCTGTCAAATTTATTGTCATAGATTTATTCATAATATTCCCTTGTTATCCTTTTAATATTTGTTGAATCAATGATGATGGCCTGTTTCTCATTTTTATATTGGTAACTTATGTTTCTATCTTCCTGATCATTTGGGTTACAGGTTTTATCAACTCTATGGATTTTCTCAGAGAACGAGATTTTGGTTTCATTCATTTTTCTTGTCGTTTTTCTGTTTTCTACTTCACTGATTTCTGCTGTTACCGTTATTTCTTTTCTTCTGCTTGTTTTGAGTTTGACTGGCTCTTTTTTCCCCAGATTCTTAAGGTGGAAACTTAGATCATAGTAGCTTATCCTTTTTAAGTTATCTTTTCAATGTAAGTTATATCATGAATAGTACATAGCATATTAGTGTTTTGGTACATTTATATATCTTATAAATGTATATTTACTGGAAGTATAATTTTTTAATGATAAATAGGCCCCTCAAAAAGGTTTGGAGGCCAGCAGAAGCATCCTTTGGTTGGAGCTCTAGGCTGGAATTTTGAGGTACAACATACCATGGGAACATGAGGGTGCATGGTTGGTAACAGAGCATAGGATAGGGTGGATGGAGTGGAGACAGGATGTCTGACAGTCGACTCCCTTGGGAAAAACCTGCAGCAGTATATAGAGCAGCATCAGGACAGGTGGAGCTCAGCAGTTGAACTGATGGGGTTCTCACTGGAGCAGCCAGCACTAAGCACCCAGAATTGTTTTCAGTTAGCAGTAATCACATATGTGAAGCACCTGGTATATAGTGGACACTCAAAATATGAAAGCTTTTACTTTATATGAAGCTTTTATCAAAACAAAAATATCTTTATGAATCAGAAATCATTAGACAAACTGAAAGAACTAATAAGTAGCCCATATGTTCTGAGTACTTTCTGCACCTCCTCTTAATTTCTATAGTTCTGTATTGGCCTCTTCTCAGATGGTTGGTTTTTACTTTTCTTTTTTTCTCATTTGGTCTTTAAGCAGTCAGAAGCCCTTTAGTCTGTATATCTAGTGACACTTTCTGCTTCTCACTGTCTCATTAAGAATTGCCTTCACTTCCCCTGATCTACCTTTCATGTTGTTCAGAACAGCCTCCATCTGGGTTGACAAGAAACAATCCATTCAGGGCCTCCTGAAGCCTCCTAGAGTAGAGGCCCCACTGTGGGCAGCTGCCCTTGGGCCTCCACGTGGCGTTGTTAGTGGGTCAGATATCCCGTGGTGGCCACCCACATGCGAGGAGCACTGTGTACCGGGCCCAACTCCCCACTCATGTCTGGGTGCCCCTCTCTCAGGCCCAGAGAGGCAGGCTGGGATCCAGGTCTGCCCCAGCTGCCCTCTTATTCCTGCACCGGCGCAGGAAAAGTGGGCGAGCCCACCCACCCTGCTCCCCCAGAGCTGTCCTTTGCTCAGCATGGCCCCTTCCAAGCCTGCAGTTGGAATGTGACAGTAGCAGTCACTGAACTTCATAATTGATCTTGTTCTTAAAACATATTATTGTATGCTCTGATAATAAAAGTACTTCCATTGAAAATAATAGCTAACATTTCTAGGGAGTTTTGTGCCAGGCACTGAACCCCAGCCTTTGCCCATCTCTTTTAATCACCACAGCAATCCTGTAAGTAGATACTATTTATCTTCCCATTTGACGGAAAATCTGGAGCTGGAAAGCCCAAGCTTCATACCATTTGTATGACACACACACATTCAGCTGTGGTGGGCCACCCCTGGTCCAGATCATTTTATCTTATTCTCTCTTTCCTTACTCTGCTCCCGCCTCTCCCTCATCTCCCTTCCTGCCCAGGGCCTTTGTATGTGCTGGTTTCTCTTCCTGGGATGGTCTCTTCCCTCCCAGCAGCTCCCTGGCTTTTGCCTCCTTAACTCCATGTCTTCCTCTGGGCCCCTTGGCCTTTCTGGCCTTGCCCCATCAGGGAGGTCTGCTGCCCCCATCCAGCCTCCTTCCTTCTACTCTCGACTTCCCTTTCCCCTTCGTGCGGATTCTTTGATTCGTATCATCTCTTCCCGTAGGCTGTGGCTCCCCAATGCAGGCGCAGCTTCTTGGCTTGTCTTCATTTTAGCCTTCTCTGGCGCTCCCGGCAGCTCCGTGAACTGGGTACACAGCGGTACTTGGGGGCGCCCGAGGGGAGTGGCTGCAGCTCGGGGAGCATGCACATTGCCCACCGCAGCCGTCAGCGGCTCTTCCTGCCAGGCCCTCTGATCCGGTGCAGGCAGTCGGCTGTGGAGCTGCGTGTGCCGGCCAAACTGAATGTGCTGCCTGGTCCTGTGAGGTCAGGACACGGGGTCCGCTGGCCCCATGGGAACAGGAATGTGTGCTTTATCCTCTTTACCCCAGCTCAGTTGGCATCTGCCTTGTCTCCTTGCCTTCAGGACGCTTCGCCTCCTGAGCCACCCCTCTGTCCTGCCACCTGTATAGCAGGGGTCCCGTGGGGCTGCTCCTCAGGTGCTGCTGAGGTTCAGGTGAGTCAGTTCCCATGACGCACCTGGAGCAGTACACAGCACAGCATTTCTTACGCTCCCAGGTGATTCTTACTGGCAGCCAGACTGAGAAAGCAACGGGTTATGAGGACTTGGGCCAAGTGCACACCTCTTGATGAAGTAGAGGGGCCACACAATAATAGTGGCTTTTCCCACCTCTTTAGCTCAATACTTTAGCTCAACCTGCTTTTTTATTTTTTTTACTCTGAGTACCTCTTTTTTTTTAAATAGTTTATTTTGGTATCATTAATCTACAATTGCATGTGCAATATTATGGTGATTAAACTACCCCCTTCATCAAGTCCCCACCACATACCCCATTACAGTCACTGTCCATCAGCGTAGTGAGATGCTATAGAGTCACTACTTGTCTTCTCTGAGTTGTACAGCCCTCCCTGTGCCCCCCCAACATTACATGTGCTAATCGTAATACCCCTTTTTCCCTCTTATCCCCCCCTTCCCACCCATCCTCCCCAGTCCCTTTCCCTTTGGTAACTATTAGTCCGTTCCTGGGTTCTGTGAGTCTGCTGCTGTTTTGTTCCTTCAGTTTTTTTCTTAGTTCTTATACTCCACATATGAGCGAAATCATTTGGTACTTGTCTTTTTCGGCTTGGCTTATTTCACTGAGCATAATACCCTCTAGCTCCATCCATGTTGTTGCAAATGGTACAACCTGCCTTTTTAAATGAGGGGGAAGTAAATATAAGTGACTTGAACACAGTGAGCACTTCATAATGTTTATCCTTTACACCCTGATCAGATAGTGTCCATGGTTCCCCCAGGACTTGGCCTCTAGCTGCCACAATATTCAGCTGTGACTGAGCTTCTAAAAGTCAGGGTCCTACCCTCTGAGGCTGGTCCGGAGTGCAGCCTGGGTATGAACATTTTAAAACCTCCCCAGATGAATCCAGTGAACAGCCCGGGTTGAGAGCCCCTGTGCAGTTGGCCTCAGGTGCAAGGGTGAGAGACGTGCCAGGGAGCTGGAGCTGCCTTTTGCCCATCCGTCCCCACCCCAGCTCTTCCTCTGCCAGAGTGTGAGGAGGGGCCCCTATGTGCTGCTTGGGAGTGAGGGCCACAGCTTTCATTAGTCCAAGGGTCTCAGAACTTCTGCATATTAGAATCACTTGGAAATTTTTAACAATTGCAAAGCCCAAGCCATACCCCAGGCCAATTAAACCACAGTCCCCAGGGGTGGGACACAGGTGCCTGTAACTTTTGAAGCTGCCCCCTAAGTGATTCCAAAATGTGCAGACAAGTCTGAGAACTAGTGTATTAGGTTCTCCGCTGGGTCCTTGATCCAGAAATCAGCAAACACCTCCATCCATCCCTCAGACTGCCAGCATCTGCTGCCCAAAATGCTGTGTGTGGAGAACTTTTTCTCTGTCCCTCCCTCCCTCCTTCCTTTCCTTCACCCTTCTTTCCCTCCTTTCCTTCCCTCCTTCCCTCCCTTCCGTCCTTCCCTCCTTCCTTCCTTGTTCTTTGTTTGCGTTGTTATTTTTTAGAGCAATTTTAGGCTTATGGAAACTTGGACCAGGGTACAGAGTTCCTGTATACTATCTCCCCGCAACCATGGTTTCTTCTAGTAGTAACATCTTGCTTTAGTGTGGTTTATTTGTTAGGGTGATGAGCCATTATTGACACATTATTAACTGAAGGACATTGTTTAAATTAGTGTTCAGTTTTTGTGTTGTACAGTTGTATGGGTTTTGATAAATATATGGCATGTATCCATCATTACTGTATCATACAGAATAGTTTTACTGCTCTAAAAGTCCTGTATTCTCCATCTATTCATTCCTACTTCCCTCCACCAAACTCCTGGTAACCCATGGTATTTTTACTGTCTCCATAGTTTGCCTCTTCTAGTGTGTCATAGAGTTGGACTCATATAGTATTTAGCCTTGTCAGACTAGCTTCTTTCACTTAGAAATATTCATTGGAGGTTCTTCTCCATGTCTTTTCTTAGCTTGATAGCATATTTATTTTTATCGTTCAGTAGTATCCCATTGTCTGGCTGTACCACAGTTTGTCCATCCATCACCTGTTGAGGGACATTTTGATGCTTCTGAATGTGCAATTTTTGACAATTGTGAAAAAACAATACATTTTCATGTGCAGCTTTTTGTGTGGGCATACATTTTCAGTTCATTTGGGTAAATACTAAGGAGTACAACTGCTGGATTGTATAGTAAGAGTATGTTTAGTTTTGTAAGAAACTGCTGGACTGTCTTCCCAATTGGCTGTACCATTTTGCATTCTCACCAGTAATGAATGAAAGTTCCTGTTGCTCTACATCCTCACGAATGTTTGGCATCTGTTGTTTCATTTTATTTCAGAGATCATGAATTATACCAAAAATCTCAGGTTCAGAAATCCAAAGAGAGAGAGAAGCTAGTGGCCACTCATTCAGGACATTACTGGGAAGCACTTTGGTTGAGTCGAAATTAGTCTCAAATTCTTGCTTTTTAAACTTGAGAAGGCGATTTGCTACTACCTCCCTGGGCCACACTGAGGGGGCCTTGCATCCTTGAAAACAACCCAGGAATGCATACTGAGGTGGCAAAGTGAGGCAGTGGTTGCCTGGAGTTGAGACTAACAGCTGGGCCTCTAGCAGCCATCCTGGACTGTGAGGTAATTTGAGAAGGAGAGGCACAGCCGAGATGGCAGAGCAGAAGATGGGCGCCCAGGATCCCATAGATCAGTTAGGTCCCTGCACCAGTGTGGTCTGCCCACCTCCAAACTTCTGGTCATCAAAGAGGAATAAAATTCTACTTTATTTAAGCCCAGGTGGTTTTTTTTTTTTTTGCCGGGGGCAGGGGTGGAGGTTGGTCTTTTTGTCATTTGCAGCTGAACCTAATTCTAGCAGGTATGAGTGGTTCAGTGGTTTGGCACAATGCAAGCCTGTCCTCCAACCTGGGGGCCTGGAATGCTCAAGGGTGTTAGGTGACACCAGGAGGTGGTGTGAGTTACAGAGGGCAGGAGAGAGGAGAGGTGGCCTGGGGACAGCACCTACCCTGTACCCCACCCTCATTCCCAGAATAAATGGACCAGGGGCTGAGAGAGACTGTGCATGGGTTATGTGGATGCATTTTGTGGGTGTGTGGAGGGAGGATGTGTGTTTATATGGTGTGTGTATGGGTGATGGGTATATCTGGTCTGTGTGCGAGTGGGTATTCATGTGTGTGTGGTGGATAGGTATATGGTTATGTTGGGGGAATATATGTGTGTATAAATGGGGATGGATATATGGGTGTGTGGTGGGTGGGTATATGCGTGTATATGTGTGGGGGTGGATATCTGGGTGTATGTGTGTAGGGGGTTGGGTACAAGTGTATATATGTGAGGGTGGATATATGAGTGTGTGTTCATACAGGTGGATATGTGTGGGGGGGGATATCTGGGTGTATGGGTGTGCAGGCTGAGTTACAGCAAGGCGGGAAAGGAGGTTTTAGGGGTACCAAAGGGAGGGCTTCAGTTCAGAGTGAATAGAGAGAAGGGGAATGTGAATGGCTGACAGGACAGATTGCACAGAATAGAAGGAATAAAAAGATTTGGAAAGAATGTGGGAAGAGCAGGCGGTGGGGATGAAAGGCTGAGAACAGTGAGTGGGTCAGAACTCAGAGGAGCTGCTGGGCACTCCCCCCGGGTGAGAGGCAGCATCGGCGTGCGGAGAGCACCAGCTGCCCTGCTCGCACTCTAGTTGGGGCAACGATGCACATGCTTTTAAAATGTGGATGTGGTAGGATTTTGTATTTTCCCCATATACATGAATCCCTTTGATGTATCAGTCCCTTGTCATAGACCAGTTGCTTCCCTTTGCCTTGTCTTTTCTCCGCTCTGCAAGGCAGGCGGGTCGGGCAGGTCTCCTGTCCCGCTCCCCAGCCTCCCCCACCCATCCTCTGTCTTCGTCCCCCCAACCTGGGCCTTGCACTGCTCCAGCGCCCTGGGTCCTTGCTGGACCTAACACAAGGAGCCTCCCTGACCTCAGAGCTCCGCAGGGTTCTTCCTTCTGCCTGTGACACTGCCCGCCCTCTCCCCCCGACCTTTCTTCCATGCTGTTTATACCACCTGGCATCGTGCTGTCCGTATGTTATTGTTCATGCACTTTGTCTATTTCTGCTCTAAACTGTTAGCTCCCTAAGACCGGGACTTCAGCCTCTTCTGTTCACTGCTGGACTCACAGCATTTAGAACAGTGCCTGGTGTTCAGTCACTACTTGTTAAGCAAATACAAATTTTAAGTAACTAAAGCTAAAGCCAGTTGACTAAAGCAGGCAATATTAAAACAAGTTTAAGTACAAAAGTGCTGAGGGAATTTGACTAATCAGAGTCAGGAAGATAAGAAACAAGTAAGATTTTAAGCCTCCCCTAAATGTCATGAGCCCCCAGGGCTCAGTCTGCTGGGCTGGTGGTCTGCTTTCCTTAAGGAACCAGCACCTCCCACCCAGGCTGATTGGGAGCACCCCTCCCGTGGCGCTGTGTGGCTCCCAGACAGTGTCAGAGAACCAGGACCCAGGCAGATGGTGCTGCCAGGCCCTCCCAAGGCTGACAGCCTGAATGCCTGATAGTGACTTTTTTGGGGAGTGTGGAGGGAGGAGAACAAGAACAGAGCCTGTAGACACTGCCACCTGTCCTCTTACCCTAAGGCCAGGGTGGGACTTGGTGGGTGAGTAGAAGGGATGGGCCTGGGCAGCCGCTGAGCAGGGGCAGCAAGCACCCAGGAGGTCCTTGGGACGCGCACAGCTTTCCCATTTCCTGCGAATGGCGCCAGAGGGGAGGCGTTACGTGAGGCACACCTGGAAAAGTCGCTTTGATTTTGGTCCTCCTGCTTTTCTTCCCCTGCCTTCCCCCAAAGCATCCATTCAGTTCCAGGAGAGCCACCAAAAGGGACGTTTTTCAGACTCACAGCCTCTAACAGAGCCCAGATGCTCGGGGCGACACACTCTGGCATCTAAAAAGGCACAGGGCCCAGCGCTGCCCTGGGGAATTGCCTCAAATGACTGTGCCAGGATGGAGTGGGGGCGTGGGCGTGGAGAAGCCGAGTGACGGAGGTGGCGCTGGCCGCGGCGTGTCTGAGCGCTCCTGTGTCAGCTCTCTAGAAAATCCTCATTCGGGACAAACAGCGCTCAGGAAAAGCTGAGCACATGGCCTTCTTATAGGCAGCATTAATTACAGGCTCTCGGGTGCCTGTTGTCACTTAACCAACTTCCAGAGCTGCTGATAGGGACTGATTTATCCCGCAGCATCCCAGGCCCCTCTTCTGAAACAGCTTCTGACACATCAGCCTGGGTCAGGGTGTGGTGAAGAGAAATGACTGGATAGGAGCAGGGAAAGGCCACGAAGGGGACATGAAACTGGCAGGATCTGCTCGGCCGCTCTCAGAGGGTTTTAAAGCAGCAGATGCACCTCTGTGGGCCAAGGTGGGGGTGAGAGGTGGTTGCACACAGCACCCTTTGGGGTCCTACTCTGCTGGCGGGGCGTTCCCACCCAGCTGGGCATACCCAGGGCCTCACCCTAGGTTGATTCTCTTTCCACACCTGTCTTCCCCTCCCTGGAAAGTTCATTGACCCACCCACACATGCATGCACGTCTGCGTACAGTCCCCCCAAGGGCCCTGGTAAACAGCTGTCTCTCGAGTGGAATCTCACTGTGTTTTGCAGACTGCATTCTTCCCAGCTCATCTGTGGAGTGGGCAAGGGGTATCATTACTGTGCTCTTACTTGTTAGGTTGCCCGAGAGGAAAAAAACAGTTTTTCCTCCTCCAAGAGTCTAATTACCTAATTACTTGTTGGGTGAGCCCCGACCTGTATACATTTCCAAAGAGACAGACACTTGATGCCGGCTGAAGAAATGTCCTTGGCCAGGATTCAGAGACCCTCTGCCCGCCATGCCACCATCTGTTGACTCTGCAGCCATACAGGCTGTTGGTCAGACTTCTCAGTGAGTTTAGGATGCTCTATTTCTTGCCTGGGGTCGCTGGACATGCCATGCTCATTCATGCCTCTCTGCCTGTCACTTCTGTCCCTTTGCCAGGCGTGTGCTACTTTTTCCATTACCTGTGCTGTGGTCCTTGCCTTCCCTCTCCCCCAATTAATTCCCCCTCCTCTGAGAAAGCTCTGCATTTTGTACCTCCTTTGGTCTTAAACACACCCTTGTAGTTATTTGTCCGTCTGGTTCGTCTTCCTCCTAGACTATGAGCTACCTGAGAACAAGGTCACCACTGGGTCCCCTTTTTGTCTTTGGTGCCTAGCATGGTTCCTGCCCGTGGTGGGATCCATTGAGGTGAACACTTCAAAGGGAACAGAGAAGGTTTAAGTATGTGCTGTTAACATGCCCCTCGCCCAGCTTCCAAGTTCCTGAGTCTGATGCCTCAGCTGTTGTCGAATTCCACATGTATTCTGTACCCTACCAGCTTATCTTGTGACTTGTTTTCAACTTCCCTCTTAGTCTGTATACTTGGTCAGGTTTATTTGGGATCCTCGCCACTCACTCATGCATTCGCTCCTCTAGGCGCTGGGTATGCAGCATGAACAGCACAGACACGGCCCCAGCCCCCAAGGAATTTACATTCTAATGGGGAAAGACAGACTAGAAGCAAGTATATCAATAAATAAGATAATGCGGAGGAATAACAGGGTGGAGACCTGGACTCTGTCCCTCGATGCCCAAGAGCTTGTGGGACGGGAGATACTGCCGCCACCAACTCTGGGAAATACGTTCAGCCATATTGTTTTTTGTTTTTCTATTTTCCCAGTTCTGAAAATGTCCTTAAGTAATCTGACAGAAGAAAAGGCCCTGAGTGCATCAAGTTTTCCCTCTTTGTTGATGTGGTCAGGTTATTGCTCATGTTTTGCTAAACTAGCTGAGAGACAGAATGGTAGCTCGGCCTCCTGAGGAGACACCTCCCAGGCTGCAAGCAGTGCCGAGCAGGAACGGTGGACCTGGGAACACCCAGATGTAGCAAGGGCGCCATCGAGTCAGCGGCACGCTCGGAGCTGACCTCAGCCCTTAGTGGCAGAGAGCCTGCAGGTGCTGAGACGCATGTCGTCTGAAGTTTTGAGGCCTCTGTTTCAGGACTCTGCCTGGCTGAGCTCTGGGGCGGCTCAGCATCCTGGTAGCTGCCTGATATAATCAGGGCTCCCTTCACCCCTGGGCCCTCGCGTTTCAAGGTGGCCATAGCTTGAAGACTGGAGCATGAAATTCCAGCTTCCCAAACCTCCAGGGTCCGAAAACCACTAGCTGCACTCCTGTGGGGCCAGAGAATGCAGAAAGCGGTCCCCTTGGACCACAGTTGTCCTATCCAACACTCCTGTGGGAATAGTGTGTCCTTTCCTCCTCTGACTGCTCTAAACCCCTGCCCTCCTTTGGCCTGACAGGTGAAGCCATGCGCATGTGGTGCCCCTCACTGCAAGAGGTCACAGAGTCCTTTTATAGCCTGGGAGCCCACAACCCTGCTGTGTACCCCGTGGGGCTCTGTCAGCACAGCGGGAGGTGAGTACTTCCCCTTCCTCCCTGTCCTGAACTCGGTCCAAACAATTCAAATTGTCTACAGTAAATTTGTGCAGGTTTTCCACACCGATTACATTGCAGAAAAATGCTGAAAAGCAAAATATTACAGAAAGAAAGATACTTCTAAGCATATATATTGATGCTAGGAAATACAAATTTAAAGTGTTTCCTATTCTATAAATGTAACACAACTGGCCATTCATTGTGCAGAGCTATTGATTTCATCATCATTTATGATATGCATCCTCAGTCCAGTGAGCATTTATAAGTTAGAAAATGGTAAGATTTCCTCTGATTATTATATAAAGTTATATGCATTTTTTGAAGTTAAAAGAAAAAGTTATTAAACTCGGGCTCTAGCGCATACAGTAAAGTAGTCCGAGAGAATTACAGAAAACCGCACAAGTACCTGTGACTGTAAATACCACACCAGGAGGCGTGTGAACTACCAAGCTCTCAGCCTCGGGGCCGGGAGGGCACGCGGAGTCTTGCTGCTTTGGCTGACAGCTCTTCCTGCCCCTTCCTGACTCAGAGCTCTCACTGCCCCTTCTCTTCCAGGACATGTCCCAGTCACTTTGATCTAATTCCACACCTCTTTTGGCCCATTACTTAATATGGACTCATGGCCAGCAAAGCACAGTTTTACATGTAATTTGCACAATGCTCAATTTTGTTCTGTGGGTACCCCCCTTGTGCATTGGGCTGGTGTGGGATTGGGGTGTGGGGGGACAATAATGCTGGAGGAACAGAGCCATGCAGTACATAAATGACTCTTGCTGGGTGGATGGCGACTAGATCTGAGTTGTAAAAGTGTCACGTATCATAAGCTTGTTCTACAAATGACGGCACACCCAAACTCTTTCTTGAGAATTCTTCGAGAAGTTAGTTTGAGATATAATAGAGTGTTAAGAGCCCTGGACAGGCTGTTGTACAGGCTCATTGTCCCCTCTGCCTCCTGCCAACAATCCCTCGGCCCCAGGAGGTACTGGGACCCCTTCCCTTGCTGGGATGGGCAGATGTTCCTCTGTGGGGAAGGCCAAAGCTTTCTTAAGAACCTGTTCCACAACTGTGTTTAGTAATTGTCTGCCAAACCAAACCAGACCAAGCCACACTCACTCCACTATAAATATCCTGCTCATGTGCCAGCCTGCCGCTCCTGCCCCCACCTCCTTTCAGAGTTCCATATCTGGAGTAATAAGCCACTTGCCACTTCCGCAACACAGAGCTTCAAACACACCACCTTCTAGGAAGAGTTGGGGAAAGAATTACGTGCAGAAAAACAAATTCACATGGGTGGAGTGGGGTGGGGAGGTTTTTGGGACCCTATAGGGTTCTGAAGAGCCACTTCTAATTATTGTGATTTGCACCCAGTGTCCACCTGGAAAGTGGGTGATGGCACTGGAGGCTTATAACCTCCCAGTTCACTCTGCACTCTGCAAAAAGCCACTTTCTCCCTTCTCCCAGAATTGGATGGCTTCTGCTCCCTGGGGCTTCAGGACAAATCCACATCTCTGGAGGCTGTGGAGCAGCTGGGCATTAAACTGTGGCCATTTAAACATGTCATCTCAAATACATGGGCACACAAGCCCTAGCATGGAGATCTCCAGCTTTATCAGGCACAGTTAGTTAGCCCTGGGTAGGAGGAAGGCAGAATCGTGTTGTCCCAGGACAAGGCTGAGAGTGCTGCCCAGATGTGCTATTTGGATGGATGCCTCTGCCTCTTTCCTTGGGTCCCACATCTTGGGCTGGCTGTTGGCACCGTTTCCCTGTGGAGTATTCAGAACTGGCCCGGAGGATCTGGCCAAATGTAGTAATTGTCTGCCAAACCAAACCAGGGCCGGCTGCAGGGATGATTTCCCTATTGTGCTTTTTAAGAGCAGGCTGCAGCCACCTGCAAAGCCACTTGGAGGGGTGGGGTGGGTGGTTCTGCCTGAATACATTTTGAGAAGCAAACAAACATTCCCTGAAACCCCTGCAGTGACCTTCCTGCACTGCAGGGGAGCAGGGGAGCAGGGGTGCCTAGGTGGTCCTCCTGGGTTGCTCTGCTTGCAGAAGCTCTGGGAGTCATGGGCTTGGAAGACAACTCCTCTGGAATATTCAGGAAGCACCACGAAGGTTCTGGCATCTACTCAACCAAGGGTATAGCACCCATCATGGAGACGTGGGCCACACCCATGCCAGATGGCTCCATGTCAGGCACTTCTCTGTTGACTTCCAGGGATGTCCCGTCCAGGCACCCAAAAGCCTTGTAATGGCACATGCTGGACTTGAGGAGCTGGGATGTCTGCACGTGGCGCCATGACGTGGCTGTCTTTCTCATTGCCATAAGAAAGGTGGGTCTCTCGCCATTTGTTCTCAGTTTCCCTACACCCATCACCATCTCATCAGATGCTTCAAAATTTCCCTTGAGAAAGATGGAGCCCTTCTGCCTCAGGACTGTTCAGATGGTCAGTTGTCTGCCTTGTTGCAGATAAAGTAGACCAATGCTCAGGGAAAAGGCTGGGGAGGAAGAAATTGGGAATGTCTGGCGGCAAAAGGGCAGAAGAAGAGGAACCAGAATGAGCACCAGAAGCAAGAGCTCCAGCGCCTCAGAGGGCTGGTGCCCCCAGTGACATGCATACCATGTGTCAGGTGCCCGCAGTCCCACCTGGGAAGGGAGGAAAGGTCCTTAGGTAGTGATGACTGACCTTCCAGGGCTGCTCCCTGACCACAAGACCCAGCTGAAGAGCCCTGCTCAGATAGATACACAGTACTGGTATCTGAAGACCAGCATCCCGCCCCTGGTGCTGCTGCTGGAAGCCCGTGCCACTTGGTTCTTGAAAGGGTAGCCTGGTGCAGAGGCCAAGTGGGTAAATGAAGTCATTAATCCATTGAAAGGAAGGCTTGTCAAGTGTGGGGTTGGTTGGTAACTGACCGTCTTAGGACAGTGTAATTTGATCCAGGTAAAAATGCCTTCTCTCCCTTTCCATGAGCTTGGCGTCGATTCCTCTTCGTTGCATTGACCTTGGCCCATAAAGCTGAAATACCAGGCCTGCCTCAGTTTAGTGTACAGGCCTGGGGACAGCACCGTGCTCAGCCTGCGTGGTGGGACCACTGACCTCTGGGCCCTTCAGAAGGGCTCTTGGTTAGAGAGGTGGCCGCACTCATATGCTCCCACACTGTCTGCCTGTAAGAGCGGCAGAGCACTGTACAGATGACCCAAACTCCGGCTCCTGAATGTTGGCCACAGGTTGCGAGCCTTAACGCAGTCAGGAGGGCCAGGGTGGGGCAGACGAAGCTGCTTGCTCAGGGAGTCTTTTGGTGGGACCTTTGCCCCCTCTTAACCTGCTGAGTCCAGGAGGGGAGTGGGCTTGTTAGGCTGTGAGTCCGCGTGCTCTGTAGCCTCCTGCTGGGAGCAGCAGTAAAGGGCTGGGGATTGGCTAACGGTGCATCCCAGAGGAGCAGGCCGACATCAGTGGAGTGGCTCCTCAAGAAGGCAGGATACTGAGGACCCCATTATATCGCCTGCTGTTCCCAAGGAGAGCCGGCCCAGGGCAGTGCTGGAGCACGACCAGGAGGCTGTCTGCCCTCTCTACTGGGGAAGGCTGGCATTCCCACCAGGGAGAAGAGGGCTCTTGTCCAGGCACCCTTCCCCTCCCGGCTCAGAGAAGATGCATCAGCCTCTCGACATTTTCTACACTCCGCCCTCTTACAGCACCAAACCGTCTGGAAGCCCGTTCCTCTTCAGCAGAGTCGCGAAGTCGACTCTGGCTGCTCCCACCTTTGGGAAATTTGAAAGCATTCCCACCCATGTTCACATGCCCTGAGCACACTGATGGGCTGGCAAAAAGCAGAACTTTACCTCATACTGACACTGGCCCAGTGTGTGCCCACATGTGCAAACGCCCGCCTCACCCATTCTCTGGCCCTGATAAACTCTAAAATCTAGAAGAGTGGCCGAGCCCAGTCCTGGCTGCCTCCTGGGCCCCACCGACTTCGGTTTGTTGGCGCCAAGTCCCTAGAGATGGATTTCTTCCCCTGCCCCTCTGAAGACAGCACCAGTGCCAAGAAGTAAAGAGGCACAGAGGCTTTCTACTGGATGCAGGAACTGCACTCTTCCCTTGCCAGCTGCGGGGAGCCACACTGCCGCTGTCAACAGCATTGCCGGTATCTTCGTTTAGAGAGAGCCCGCTGCTACTCGGAACTCCACGCTGGTTAATAGGAATGGAGAAGTGCATGAGGCAGCAAAGGGGCCTTGGCATAAACTCACCTCATTCATCTGAAATCAACAATATACATTTGGCCCCAGAGAGAGAGGTCTTGCTCAGTTTTTACCCCGTGAGCATGTTCATTGTGTGGGAAGTGCCCTGTGGCTCTGCTGTCCACTGATGCCTCTCTCTCTCTGCCAGGATCTTGCTACTCTGAGTGTGACTTTGGTCTTTTAAAGCAGGCTTTTAAAAAATTTCATATGATCATGGCCTCTTAACTTCACCTGGGCTCAACACCAGATCAGTTTCCTCACTAGAGGAAAACTGGCCATGCCGGGCTTGGTGATAGGCAGCATGTCAGTGTGACACCTTTGGAAGGGTTTTCAAGGATCACTGGTACTCTGAGTTTCACCTTTCTTTCTGACTTTGGGAATTGACCCTAGCGTAAGCTACAGCGTAGTGTATTTTTCAGTGCATGCAAAGAGTTGGCATACCCATGTGGACACAGAACTCTTTTGAGCAAGACTCTTCTGGGCAGTAGAATATGATTTTCTGGTTTCCAACTCTCTGAAAACTAAAGCTGGAGGCCTGACCCAAAGGGCAGCATTGGGGAGGCGGTCCCTGAGAGGCCCCCAGGGGTCCCCATCACCTGTATTCACCCCCTCATGCATCCCTCTCCCATGCTGAGTCAGGCTGGCCTGTGTGGCCAGTAGAAATCAGCAGAAGTGATGGGATATCACTTCCAAGAACAGGTTATAAAAAGTTCAGCTTCTGTCTCGGGTGTTCTCTCTTGGGTCACTCACCTTGGGGGAAGCCAGGTGCCATGTTGAGGAACCTGCAGAGAGGCCCACTTGGCAGAGAGCTGAGGCCTGCTGATGACCAGGTGAAGGAACTTGGAGCAGCTCCTCCAGTCAAGATAGATAATGGCAGCCTCTCCCCCAACATCTTGGGGGCAGTCTCCCAAGAGACCCTGAGCTGGAAGCACCCAGCTAAACTGCTCCTGGATTCTTGACCCTCGGAAACTGTGTGAGATAATAAACATTTGTTGTTTTTAAGCCTCTACATGTTGGGGTGATTTGTCATGCACAGTAGATGACCAACACACACAGGGCCTGTGTCCCAGGCTGAATGGATCATCATGGCCTCTCTGTTCTTGAGCAAGTGCCCATCTCCCTCTGCCTCACTTCTCCCCTAGGCCCATCTCATCCTGTTTCCTTCCCTTTGTTTTTGTCTTACCTTAGAGAGCTTCGGAGTGATGCTAGCCTGCGCTGGAGTGAGCAGCAGAACCCCCTTTAGAAACTGCCTTGGACATTGGCCTGAACTACATCTATAAAGTGAGTCAAACACCCATCAGACCTACTCAGCCATTTATATACCACTGAGCACCTACAGGGCTCTGCTCCATTGCAGGCACTGTCCTGGCTGCCTGGACTGATGCCATGGGAAACTCACACCCTCCACGCCTGAGCCTACCCCCCAAAGACCCGAGGGGGACCTGGACTCCAGACCTTGCTGCTTATTCTTCTCAGCACCTCTCCAGCATGGCAACAGGGGCTCAGTGCTGTCCCCTGCTGCCCTAACCTGTCTCCCAGGGAGGCTGCTCCTGCCCTAGCGTTCTTTCTCTTCTCCAGTTCCTGACACTGTGTGCCCTGGCCCAGCCAGAGGCCTACACCAATGGGAACTTCTTTGGCCTCACTGAACTGCTCTGCCAAGCCGGCCTGGACGTGAGGCTCCATCTGCTGCCTGAGACTGACCTCCGGCAGCTCCTGCTTCTGCTCCTTGATGACATCCAGGAACGGCTGGTGAAAGTACTATGAACCCCTGAGCCAAAGCCGAAGGCCCTAGCCTCATCTACAAGGTCCTGAGGGCTCCCCACATGGCCTTGTCACTAGGGACTGAAGCCGTCCCTAGAGCGCCCTTGATGGGGTTGGCGCCAGGGAACACTCCCTCCTTTCCCTCTTACTTTCCAGGGGCTTCTCCAAGTGGGCTGGCAGAAAGGTCAGGGTGGAGGCTAGCGCTTCCTGCAGCCCAGCTAGGTGCTTATGTCCCCGCAGCTCCGTCAGCTGGGCCGCACCCTGAGCTGGGTGTCAGATCACCACCACGACCTACTGGCGCTTGTGCGGTTCTTCCTGGATGTGACTCCCCGGAGCAGGTGGGTGCCCCCCCACCTCTGCCTCCTCCCTCTGACACTCCTCTGGGCCCTGTGACAGGGTGGGATGGGATGCAGAATCATGCCCATGAATCCCAACAAACCTCTCCCTCCCACCAGATCTCTAAAACCCCAGAGAAAGAACTAAAAATACAAGTCACTAATGAGTTCATTACAAACAGAAAAAAGCCTAATTTTCTTACCATAGTCTTACTAGCAATACAATCGCCTGGCACAATTAGCTCTGACAGCAGCTTCCCGTCCTCCTTTCCGCCTTCCTCCTCAGTCCCTGGTTGAGGATTCCTTCTTGTTAGTCAGACCTCAGCTGCACTGTGTCCCCTAACCACCCCTCTCCTAACAGCTCTCCCAGACTCTCAGTTCATCATTTGGTTCCCTTTTCTGCACAGCATTGATCTCTGTCAGAAATAACCTTGCTGTTAGTTCCTTGTTTATGGCCGTCTCTGCCCCAGGAGAGTGACCCTTACTGGGGTCACCGCCATATCACCCCACATCTAGAACAGTGCCTGACATGCCCTTGGCTCGTTATGAATTCTTTTTGAATGAATGAACAAGGTGAAAAAATGAATCAGCCCAGGGGGTGACCAGACCTGGCCTGTCTCAGCTCCTTCCTTCCTTCTCGCACTTCAGGCTGCAGCCAAGGGAATTCTTTGCGTTCCCCGAGCTGTTCGCCCCCTCCCCATCTCCTCTCCTCTCCAGCATACCCATTTGCAGCTTCTCCCACCTGGGATGACCCCCTTGCCACCAGGCCTGTCCCCGGGGCCCTCTTCAGCAAGACCCCCGCATCACAGGCGTGGGGCCACTCCACTGCGACTCCCTCCCTAGGGGTGGCTTCCGGGAGTAGGCTTGGGGTTCAGACTCAAATTCCCAGGTTTCCACCAGGTTCAATCACTTTGAGTCAACTGCAGTTCTGGGATGGGGAGCCCAGTTTCTTTCCTGTGAATCTGACTGAAAGAGAGGAGGCCTGTCCACAATCCTGAAAGGGAAGTTTTGTTCTGTATTTGAAAGAACTGGGCTTCTGGAAGCTTTGTCTGAGACATTCAGGTGTGAGTACCAGAGCAGTGAGTGCCTCAGTGGGCACCATCACCATTAAGCCCAAACCCCTGGGGCTTCTTTGCATTTGATCTGAAGAGGCTGACCTCTGCTTCCAGGTTCCCTGCTCAGCCCTGAACAGCTAACACATTCCATTGCCCAAATTAGAAACCACAGTCCTGGAGGTTTCTCCCATGCCCACCTCCTTAGTTCGTCCCTAAACTCTTTCCTTTTTGCCTTTTGAATCCTAAATTCCTATTTATGGTTGCTTCTCCATGTCAGCTCCATGAAAACAGGGCTTTGTTTGGATTACTTTAAATCAGTCTCCTCCTTCCCACCCACTCCTGGATTTTACCACCTCCCACCTGGCAGCAGTGGCATTCTGTCCCTTCCTTCCCTCTCAAAGTCTGACTGTTGTGTGGATACATGTGATTATCACGTCACTTCCCTTCACCTGCACAGCCAAGTCTACATGCCTAAATCTGGCATCTGAGACCCCACATCATCCAGCCCTAGGTCTCATTTGCTCCAACCAGGCTGCTTATTTGTATTTGTTTCTCTCCGTTTCATATATATACATACACATGCATGTATATGTTTATAATTTGTGTGTGTGTGAGATGAACCTTATTCTTTTTCACAGCTGCATAGTATTCTCCAGCATGTGCCCACCCACACCGCTATTCTGGATATTCATACGCAAATATTTCTATAGGACAAATTCTTTGAAGTGGAATGGCAGTCCTAAAATATGTATACTTAAAATTTGGCCTCCAAAAATAAAACTCTGTCAATTAATAATACCACCAGGTGGACATGAAAATGCCTGTTTCTTCATATTCTCATTAATACTATGTATTCTCAGTTTTGTTTTTAAGTTTTAGTAAATCTATTAAGTGAAAAATACCATCGTGTGGTTCTAATTTTCATTCCCCTGATTGCCAGTGAAATTGAGAATCTTCTTACATGTTTATTGGCCTTTTATGTTTCTCTTATTATAAATTATCTCTTGATATTCCTTCCCCATGTTCTATTGGGTAACTATTCTTACTATATTGGTTTACTAATTGCTGCTGCTTATATATGTTTCAGACAGTGTATTTCCTCCTAAGACTGTAGATCATCCTTTTTAAACCTTTGTGCCTGGTATCTTTCTGTGAACTGAAATTTTTTTACTTTTTCAATAAACTTTATTTTAGAATAGATTTAAATTTACAGGAAAGTTACATGGATAGTACAGGGAGCTGTTGTAATTGAATCTTTCCGTCTTGAAAAGGAAGGCCTCTCTCACCCCAAGATCATAAAAAAATACTGTGTTCTATTTTCTTCCAGTATTATTTATATGACTTGGTTTCTGTTGGCTTTTAATCCCACTGGAATCTATTTAATTTGAGTATGACACAGGGTTCTAACTTGTTTTTTCCACCCCCAAAGACCCAATAGACCCAACAGCAATTTTTTTTTGTCTTAAAAATCCATCCTTTCCTAATACTTTTGAAGCTACCTTCATCATATCCTAAACTTATGATGCCATTAACCTGTTAGCCTAGTCAGAAGTCTGTGATTGCAGGAATGAGTCTTTTACATGGTCTCCCTGTAGCTTCAGGGCATTTGGCAAGTGCTCCTCAAGGACCAGGAGCGGACGTAATGGAAGAGCCTCACCTGTCTTTCAGACAGACACATCAACAAGCGTGACCCCTCCTGCTGAGAACTTTGTTAGAAAGAGTGTTCATCGCCCAGATGGGTGTCATTTATTCATTTATTTGGAAATTCTATTTGATTTCTCTAAAGAGAAAAAGCTTTCAAATAGCACAAAATTCAAAAGGCACCAAGGAGTACATACTGAAAATGTGCCCTGCCTCCGTGCCTGAGCCACCGAGCCTGTCAACATTTCCTGTCTGTGCTTATGCGCGTGTTCTCCTCGCTCTTCTTTTCACTTCAAGGTATGTTTTGACAGTTGTTCCAAATTGGATCAGAAAGAGCTTCTAATTCTTTCACAGCCAACTTGACTGTATGTATTAACTGTGGTCTTTAGATAGGCCCCTCTCTGTGCTCTACGTGGTGGCAATATTAGAGGAGCTTGCTGGTGGCCTTGTTCTGTCCTCACTGGGCTGTGTGCCCAGACTGACCATGGGACAGAAGGCATATTGCACCAGGGGCCTGTCACATTCTCAGTCTGCTGACTGGCAAGCGCAAAGTAAGAACTCCTACCAACATTTGTGTGACCCTCTCCCTCTCAAACCACCTTGTTGACCAAGATTTCAAGGGACACACTGTAAATTTAAGGAAGTTAAGCTTAACCAGGAGAAATGAAAGTAAATGTTAAAGCAAACCACCTGAAACGGGGTGAACGGGGAGAGGAGGTTCTTAGAGGAAAGTCGGCTCCGGACAAGGACCCTCTGGGGCAGCCCCAGGTTGCTGTTGGGAAGAGCACGAACCGTGCCAGCTTCTGTCCAGGGTCTTGCAAGTATGTTCTGAGCAAACCTCTGCAGCCACCCTCACAAGCCCTGTTAGCAGGAATACAGAGGCCAATGGCCTCTTCCACTCCACTGAAGGGTGATGTTCCCAAGTTCCAGACACGTGCCTTCTTCACCACACACGAATGTTTATGAAATATCCTGTGCGTGTGGCTTCACCATGGCCTTCAGAGGAGATGGGAAGATTAAACCGCCTGGTCAGCCAGATTCTGACCACAGGGAGGAGCTGGCTGATGAAACAATTGCAGGCAGCCCTTCATTTCTTCCCAGTCTTCACAGTCAGTGGGTCTTTGCACACCAGGATGAGTGGAGACATGTGTAGGCATACCTTAGCTTTTCCCAAAGCCCTCCTTGTTCCATCTGTGTTCCACACTGGGTGGGAGCCCCTCAGTTTCCTTTGGGTGAGACAGGGTGCCTCACCTTCCTTGCCCCTATCTCCCTCTGCATCCAGGGCCTGGACCATTCATCTCCTGGTCTGCCAGCCTCCTTGCCCTCATTTCCTGGGCTCTTTGCTCCACCATTGACTCCCTTCCTGCATGTGCTTTAGATCTGCCCACCCTGAAAACTGCATGTCTATGTGGAATGGTACCACCACACATCCCTTGTCCCTCAGCCCCTGACCCCATTAGGTTGCCCAGGAGCCGCTCTGAGTTGCTGGCCAGCCTCCTTGGAGCCCTCACCAGATTACAAATCCCACCCCACTTCTGCCGTTGGAACCTCTGCACTCCCAGCAGACAGCAGGGTCCCTGCTTTCTCCACTGCCTGCCATCCATACCGCACAGACCTCATGGACCCACAACTGCCACCTTCCTTTCCTCGTTACCCCTCCTTCCAAGTTCAGGATCCTGACAGCCCTGCCCTTCCTAAACCTTCCTTCTGCAGTCATCCCTTCTTATTCCTGTACCTTTAGCTTTTTGTTTTCTACTGGCTCTTCTACCTCAGCAAATAAACATGCTCCTGTGTTGTCTTCCCCATAGAACAAGGATTCTGTCTCCACCCACCCACCTCCAGCTCCTGGGGCCCTTCCAAGCTCCCCTTCCCCAGTTTTCACCCCTTGTCTGAACCCCGCCCCTGCTGCACACATACTGGATTCCTCAGAGCTCAGCGTGTTCTTGGGTGTTCTCACCTGAGGAAGACATTCAGCCCTCTGGGGGTGGACAAGGCCAGAACATTCTAGGAGACAGCCAAGGGTCAAAAACACTCAAGATTTCGGAAGAGCTCAAAATTTGGAGGAACAAGAGGCAAGATGAAGGTCATGTGCAGAAGTCAGGGGTCTGTGGCCAAAGCTGGGAGGCCTGCAGAGGGAAATTAGGTCCTGATGGAGCCAGGCATGTGAGGGGTAGTGACTGAGGAAGATCTGGTTCAGTTGTACAAGTGGGCGTATGTCAGGGTGACTTAACCAGGAATAGAGGAGACACCCCTCATCTGGCACCAACCACTCCACCTAAACTGTTCCCGTGACCAGAGGCCTTTCCTCATGAACAAGCCTCCCGTTTTTTTCCTTGGCTTCACAGAACCACTCTTCTGACCTCCTCCCCACCCTCTTTCTGGCCCCTCGTCAGTCGCCATCACCCGTTGCCCTTGCTCCACTGCTCCTTAAGCCTCATTTGCCTTAGAATTCTGGCCAAGTCCTTCTCCCTGGTCATGGTGCAATCTCAGGGAGCTTCCTGGGCTGGGTGGGTGCGCTGGACACATCGCCCCACTTCAGGACTCAAGCACACACACTGAGAGTGTTGCCCTGCCAGCCTGCCCCAGGAATTGCCTGTGCTGAAAACCATGCCCTTACCAAGTTTGGGCCCCTTCCTTGGGATCAACCAGTGCAGGGGGGAACAAAGGGCTGCCCTGCTTCCTCAATCCAGGAGGTCCGTGAAGGACCTTGCCAGCTTCTGAGGTCCTTGTGGGGTCGGCTGAGGGCTTTGCTGTGACTGCCTTGCAGCCTGGCTTTCCCCCTGGCCCAGACCTGCTCCCTTCACTCCCCTACAGGAGGTGATCTCAAGAGCACCCCTCTCCCAACTCCCCCAAGCAATTCCCCACAAAACTGACCTCCTGGGGAACTCGACCTGAGACCCTATCTCATCCTAATAGGCTGACCAATCCCCACGCTGTCCGCAGTGTGACTTTCCTTCAAAGGCACCTGTGGCTGTCAACTCCTTTGGTTAAAATACTTCAGGCTTCCATCTTCATGGTGAAATTCAAATAGCCCGGCTTGGTATACAAAGGCCTTTGTGCCTCCTTTCCCAATCCTATCTTCTCCCCCCTCACCCACAGGCACCCATGCTCCAGCCATACCCTAAAACTTTGTCCCCCCACACCCCACAAACTTATGACGAGCATCTGTCTCTCAGATTTTCTACATCTGTTTCCACTTTCTAGAAAAGCCTCTTACCCTGCCCTCCTTCTCCTCTTGGCCTGGATAATGTCTCGTCCCCCTCAAGCTTAGGCTCAGACTAAGACATCTCTTCTGAGCAACTTCCTGGTGCGAGCCCTGATTGCTGGCAGTCTTTGCTGACCCTGGGCTGTGAGCATCTGAGGACAGGAGCTGTGGCTTCGCCATCCGGGTCCTTGGAGCCTGGCATAGAGGAGGGGCTCGGGAAGCAGGCTTACAGAGTGGTTGCTTCTAGAGGGCAGATTTCAAAAAGTGTAGAGAGAGAGAGGATTTTCTTTTATTAGCAGATTCCAAAAAGAAAGATGGCTCAGGTGGACTAGGAGTTTCTGCAAGGAATTTGACTGTGGATTGCAGACGAGCCAGTGAGGGAAGTATCAGGAAGTGCCTGCAGGCCGCAGGGGCTATGCCCAGAGCTCGTGCATGAGCTCAGACTTGGAGAGATGGGCACAAAAGCAAGGAAATAGGCAGATGGCATGGGGCAACGATGTTGGTACCATAGGGAAAGTCTAAGGCCTCTATAGAAGGCTCAGTTTAGTTCCTTTTGAGGCAAGGCATGCTCTTTGGGGCTGACAGTGAAAGGTTGATGCTGACGAGGGAGAACACGCTGTAGTTCCTGTTTCACTTCTGTCGTCTTTGTTGAGGAGCATGATTTTTCATCCAGACTCACGTGTTGATGGAAGGGAACGGAAGCCTGAGATAGTGGAGGAGCGTGTATGACAGCACCTAGCTGTGCAGAACAAGCTTGGGGAGTCCCGGGAGCGGGGCAGCTGGGGTGCGCGGACACCACGGGGACCTCAGGAGGTAGGAGCGCCTCTGGGAGGTCGGGGGGGGGCAGAAGGTGCGGGCATGACATTATTCCCCAGGGGACAGTGCGTGAGCACATCTAAAGGGAGCGCTGCTCTCTGTGCCCTAAGAATAAGTCACAGCATACTGCCTCGTCTACTTTTTGACAGGCCAACCAGAATAGTACTCTGTAGAGGACTATGTGCTTCTGTAGGGCATTTGGTAAACTACTTTGTATCCCGTGGACCACAGAACGAAATGTGGGCTGAATGATGGGGAATGAGATGGGCTCACCATCAAAAGGTGCTGCTGGCCAGCACAGTCTGCCTGGAGGGCAGGCCCTTGGGCTCCACCCAGAGTCACTAACAGGTTGGCCAGGGCAGACCCAGGACCTTCCATTAATGGAACGATGGTCAGAGGGACACATGAGATGAGTACACCTGACAGCAAATTGAAGATCCCAAAGATCTCAACAGACCGTAACGATGGGATGAGCGTAAAAGGGAGACTCAGGCGCACAATTAAGAACAAGATCTGGGAAATGGAATTTGACAGCAAGATGTGTGGAAAAGCTACGGGCTCAATCTATTATCTGCATAGCATCGAGGGCCTGCCGCCAACACGAGTGTCAGCCTCAGCTCCAAGTGCCACATGGGTGGGAATGTTGACAACCCCCAGGCCCTTCAGAGGACCCAACCCAAAATGGCAAGAAGACTTCAAAAATTAGAAGCATATGGCTGTCGCACCTGGAGAAGGGGAAGCCTGGGCGGGTGGGGGTAGAGTTGTGGGGGAACACAGCAACTTCCTTTAGGTTTGTGGACAGTAAACAAGTAAATGAACAGATACTAGGACATTCAACTAAGTGATTTTAAGGTGTTTTTTAAGCCTGAGGTCCTATAGATTTTATCATAATACCAAAAAGAGAGGGAGGGAGGGAGAGAAGGAGGAAGTTGGGGTTGTGACTGTCCGTATGACTAAATAGTGACCTTCTTACTTAGTGATAAGGTGCATGCAGGAAAAGACATCAGCAGTAGACATTCAGTGCACCTTGCAAAGGGATCTGTGTAACCACCACTGTGTCACAGGACACAACGTCACCTGCTCTCCTGCAGCCCCCTTGGGCCCCTCCCAGGCATTCCTTCAGCAAAGAAACCAGTTCCCCGACTTTCATCCCATAGGTTTTGCCTGTTTTTGGACCTGTATGTGAAGGCGCATGCAGTGGTCATTCTTGTGTACGGCTCCCTTGGTGTAGCGTCAGCATTTTGTTGGTCTGGTTTGTCCATGCTGAAGTGACCAGTTACAGATGGAGCCTTTGCCTGGCCATGTGGTGGTCCACTGTGTGGATCTGTCTGCCCACCACCGTCTCTTCCTGTCCATGCTGTGTGTACCCCAGTGTGGGTGTGGGTGACTGGGCTGGACCCTAGGGGAGACTACCTTAACCTCAAGCCCAGTCCCTGCTCCTTGCTGCCCAGGCAGCACATGCTCTTGCACAAGATAAAAGATCCCAGGTGGAGGACTGAGTGCGAGGGGGTCGACAGAGGGCTGGATGCAGGAGAGGCAGGTGGACTGCCCAAGAGGCCAGCCAGCAGACGCCCTGAGGCAGGGTGTTGGGCAGCATTTCCACAGCGGAACAAGACACTGTTGTTGCTTCCTGAGCTGCCCTAGAGACATGGAAAAGGCAGCTCACACCTTTGGCCAGATGCCTGATGGCCTTGTAGGGTAGTTCAGCCTTAGCAGGGCCTGGTTCTTCTCCAAAGGAGTGAAGGCGAGGAGCATCAGAGGGGCTGCACTGACCTGCAAGGCTGTCCTGACATCCCCGTGGCCCACACTGGCTGGTGCCGTTGCCTTCCTCAGAGCTCCTGCAGGATGCCCGGCTGGGCTGCCCCTTGCAGGAGCTGGAGGAAACGCTGGAAGCTGGGAAGCAGAGTGCCTGCATTCCACTTGTGGATCTGCTCTGGGTTTGGATTAGGCATTTCCAAATTTCCCAGCGCCTTAAGCTCCTCTGAGTGCTAATCCAGTGTCCTGATTTTACAAAGGCCGTGGAGGGGGGTAGGGCCAAGGCGCAGGCCTGGCCTGGTGTGAGCAGTAGGGCTGGAGCTTGTTGCCTTATATGACAGTGGCTGGGAGGGTTCCAGTGGCAGGGTTCCAGCGGCCCCTGCATCCTCCTTTGTCTGCCGGCTTTGAGTTCTGGGGAGGCCTTGCAGGGTGGGGTTGAGCAGCTTCTAGGGGAGAAAGAGCCCAAGGCCAACCTCAGCAGGCCCATGGTCCTTTCTTCTTGCCCCCTGCACAGTCTGGGTGGTGTTTGGGGTGAGTCTAGCCTTTTCTCTTCTGTACACTAAGTTTGCGTTTAAAAAAAGTGGTGCTGTCCCCTTTCCATTCCCAATGGGAACTGAAGGTGCAGGGGACTGTGTTGGAGAGGCAGTGGGGCCGTTGGGATGAAAGGCAGCGGGGAGGTGGGGACAAAATGGGGGAGTACCACCCTTAGATGTGGGTTTCTTTTCATCCATTCACCCCCTCTGTGCTACTGCTGGTGCTTTTCTTCATTTCTGGACGACAGTCCTGTCCTGACCCACCCAGACCTGCCTGTTCCCTTCTGGAACCTCCCAGCTCTCAGCTTAACCAGCCTGCCGGCACCCCCACCCCCAGATGGGCCCCTCCCCGCCCACTGTGAGTAAAGGAGCCCCCACGCAGGCCCCGGATTTTGGATTAATGGAGCCCAGCTGTGGACTTGTGATCCTGGCTGCAAGTTAGCTCCAGAGCAGCACACAGAGGGGCCATTTACCTCCCACTGTGTTCCCTGCCCAGCTGCTGCTGGGGATCCTGGGAGTATCTAAAGAGCAGGTCCAGGTTGACACTGAGGTCAAGCCATGTGGGTGTGTGATGTGGCCAGGGCCCAAGGAGACACTGGAGGGCGGGACTCCAGGAGAGCGGTGCGGGTCTGGCTGTGCCCACATGGGTCTGGATAATGTGGGGCTCCTGTTCCCTATCCCATGACTCAGTCCAGGGGCTGAATTCCTTAAGGAAGGTTGGGTGGAAATGCTGGGGTGTTCTGCAGAAAGCAGAGGGTCAGGGATAAAGGGAGACAAGGTCAGGGCGCCATGCTGGTTAATAACAGTTCTTCCTGGTCAAAATGGATGGGGATGGCCAGTCCCTCCCGGGCTTGCCAGATAAAATATAAATACGGCCTGGGAGAAATTTAGCCTAAAAAAATACTCTTTACTATACAAAATTCAAATTTAACTGGGCATCCTGTATTTTTATTGGCTAGATCTGTCAATCCTCCCTCAAGCTGAATTTCTTCTTTAAGTAATAGTTTTTTTTTAATCCTTTTTTTTCTGCTATTATTAATGTACAATTACATGAACAATATTATGGTTACTAGACTCCCCCTATTATCAAGTCTCCCCCACATACCCCATTACAGTCACTGTCCATCAGCATAGTAAGATGCTATAGAATCACTTCTTGTCTTCTCTGTGTTATACTGCCTTCCCCATGACCCCCCACTGCGACATTATGTGTGCTAATTGTGATACCCCTTTTCCCCCCTTTTGCCCCCTTTCCCCCCTTGTCCCTCCCTTCCCAAGCACCCATCCTCCCCAGTCCCTTTCCCTTTGGTAACTATTAGTCTGTTCTTGGGTTCTGTGAGTCTGCTGCTGTTTTGTTCCTTCAGTTTTTATTCTTTGCTCTTATGCTCCACATATGAGTGAAATCATTTGATATTTGTCTTTTTCCACTTGGCTTATTTCACTGAGCTTAATACCCTCTAGTTCCATCCATGTTGTTGCAAATGGTAGGATTTGCTTTCTTCTTATGGCTGAATACTATTCCACTGTGTATATGTACCACTTCTTCTTTATTCATTCATCTACTGATGGACACTTAGGTTGCTTCCATTTCTTGGCTATTGTAAATAGTGCTGCGATAAACGTAGGGGTGCATCTGTTTTTTTCAAACTGGGCTGCTGCAGTCTTAGGGTAAATTTCTAGGAATGGGATTCCTGGGTCAAATGGTATTTCTATTTTGAGTTTTTTGAGGAACCTCCATACTGCTTTCCACAATGGTTGAACTAATTTGCAGTCACACCAGCAGTGTAGGAGGGTTCCCTTTTCTCCATATCCTCGCCAGCATTTGTTGTTGTTTGTGTTTTGGATGTTGGCCATCCTCACTGGTGTGGGGTGATATCTCAATGTGGTTTAATTTGCATTTCTCTAATGATTAGTGATGTGGAGCATATTTTCCTGTGCCTGTTGGCCATCTGAATTTCTTCTTTAGAGAAGTGTCTATTCATATCCTCAGCCCATTTTTTAATTGTATTATTTGCTTTTTGAGGTGCATGAGTTCTTTATATATTTTGGATGTCAACCCCTTATCAGATATGTCATTTATGAATATATTCTCCCATACTGTAGGATGTCTTTTTGTTCTACTGATGGTGTCCTTTGCTGTACAGAAGCTTTTCAGATTGATATAGTCCCACTTGTTCATTTTTGCTTTTGTTTCCCTTGCCTGGGGAGATATGTTCATGAAGAAGTTGCTCATATTTATGTCCAAGAGATTTTTTTAAATTTATTTTGGTATCATTAATCTACAATTACATGTGCAATATTATGGTTATTAAATACCCCCTTCATCAGGTCCCCCCCCACAAACCCCAATACAATCACTGTACATCAGCGTAGTGAGATGCTATAGAGTCACTACTTGTCTTCTCTGAGTTGTACAGCCCTCCCCGTGCCCCCCCAACATTACATCTGCTAATCATAATGCCCCTTTTTCCCCCTTATCCCTCCCTTCCCACCCATCTTCCCCAGTCCCTTTCCCTTTGGTAACTATTAGTCCATTCTTGGGTTCTGTGAGTCGGCTGCTGTTTTGTTCCTTCAGTTTTTTTCTTTGTTCTTATACTCCACATATGAGTGAAATCATTTGATACTTGTCTTTTTTTCGGCTTGGCTTATTTCACTGAGCATAATACCCTCTACCTCCATCCATGTTGTTGCAAATGGTAGGATTTGTTTTCTTCTTATGGCTGAATAATATTCCATTGTGTATATGTACCACATCTTCTTTATCCATTCATCTACTGATGGACACTTAGGTTGCTTCCATTTCTTGGCTATTGTAAATAGTGCTGCAATAAACATAGGGGTGCATCTGTCCTTTTTCAAATTGGGCTGCTGCATTCTTAGGGTAAATTCCTAGGAGTGGGATTCCTGGGTCAAATGGTATTTCTATTTTGAGTTTTTTGAGGAACCTCCATACTGCTTTCCACAATGGTTGAACTAATTTGCATTCCCACCAGCAGTGTAGGAGGGTTCCCCGTTCTCCACATCCTCGCCAACATTTGTTGTTGTTTGTGTTTTGGATGTTGGCCATCCTCACTGGTGTGAGGTGATATCTCATTGTGGTTTTAATCTGCATTTCTCTGATGATTAGCGATGTGGAGCATCTTTTCATGTGTCTGTTGGCCATCTGAGTTTCTTCTTTGGAGAAGTGTCTATTCATGTCCTCTGCCCATTTCTTAATTGGATTATTTGCTTTTTGTTTGTTGAGGTGCATGAGTTCTTTATATATTTTGGATGTCAACCCTGTATCGGATATGTCATTTATTAATATATCCTCCCATACTGTAGGATGTCTTTTTGTTCTATTGATGGTGTCCAAGAAATTTTTGCCTATGTTTTCTTCTAAGAGTTTCATGGTTTCATGACTTACATTCAGGTCTTTGATCCATTTTGAGTTTATTTTTGTGTATGGGGTTAGACAGTAATCCAGTTTCATTCTCTTACATGTAGCTGTCTGGTTTTGCCAACAATAGCTGTTGAAGAGGCTGTCATTTCCCCATTGTATATCCATGGCTCCTTTATCGTATATTAATTGACCATATATGCTTGGGTTTATATCTGGGCAGTCTAGTCTGTTCTATTGATCTATGGATCTGTTCTTGTGCCAGTACCAAATTGTCTTGATTACCGTGGCTTTGTAGTAAAGCTTGAAGTCAGGGAGCATAATTCCCCCCACTTTATTCTTCCTTCTCAGGATTGTTTTGGCTATTTGGGGTCTTTTGTGGTTCCTTATGAATTTTAGAACTATTTGCTCTAGTTCATTGAAGAATGCTGTAGGTATTTTGATAGGGATTGCATTGAATCTGTAGATTGCTTTAGGCAGGATGACCATTTTGACAATATTAATTCTTCCTATCCATGAGCATGAATGTGTTTCCATTTATTGGTATCTTCTTTAATTTCTCTCATGAGTGTCTTGTAGTTTTCAGAGTATAAGTCTTTCACTTCCTTGGTTAGGTTTATTCCTAGGTATTTTATTCTTTTTGATGCAATTGTGAATGGAATTGTTTTCCTGATTTCTCTTTCTGCTAGTTCATTGTTAGCATACAGGAATGCCACAGATTTCTGTGTATTAATTTTGTATTCCGCAACCTTACTGAATTCAGATATTAGATCTAGTAGTTTTGGAGTGGATTCTTTTAAGTAATAGTTTTATTGAACTGCTCCATACAGACAAAACATAGCACAGACCATGGGTGTATGGCTCAGCAGATTTCCATAAGTCAAACTCATGTGAAACAAGCACTCAGGTCAAGAAACGAAACACAAACAGAACCTGGCCCCCCAGGGTCCCCACTTCCAACAACCAGTATTGGCCCATTTTTTTATTGCATATAAATGAAATCATACACATAGATTCCTTTGTAAACCCGGCTTTTTTCACACGACTCAGATTATCATCAGTGATGTTGGAGGTAGTTATAACTCACTGGTAATGATTGCGTGAAGGATTGCTTCGTATGGATAGAGGATATCTTGTTTTGTAAAGATGTACCTGGGAGTAGGGCCTCCGGGTCACGGGGTGAGCACCTGTGCATGTTTGGTAGATCTCGCCACACTGTTCCCCAGAGCAGATGTGCCACTCTCCGCTCCCACGGGCTGTGTTTGAGCATCCCCATGCCTGCGCCCTCACCAGCACTAACATGTCCCCTTTCACTGTCACCCTCCCGTGTCTGGTGTTTGCTACTGCCTGCTGCTCCTTGTTTCTTTTTTTAATCAAGAACCTCTTGTTCTGTTGATTCCTCTGACCTTGATGAAGTGCTTCTTAAGGAAATAAACCGGGCCCCTGGCTCATGTACCACCTGGCCAGCCCTAGAGCTTTGAGAAGGCCATTCCACTCAGCCCATGACCCAGAGCCCAGCCATGTGAGGCCAGACCGCTCAGTCTTGCCTCCTCCCAAGTACTTCCATAGGGAAACATCATTTCCAAGGGCTGTCCTGGCTGGCTGGCCACTATGTCCTTTGGTTCCTTGTGGTGGCATTCCAGTATGGGGGTGAGGACACTGTGGTCCCTCCAGCAGTGTGGTTACCTGAGAGCACATCTGTAAGGACCTCTCATCCCAGCCCAAGGGCTTTCCTTTATGTGCCCTACCTTTCCTCCAGCTTCAGGACCTCTCCTTTGCTTTACCTGGTGGTGGCTTTCCACAGGAACTGTGGACTATGGCCACATCAGTCTATGCCATGGGCCGCAAGCATGTGGGGATACATGGACGGTGTAACTCCAGCCCTTAAGGACCCACAGAAATCCCCATCAGAGCTCTTCACTCCTATGAGAGGAGACACTATACTTGTGCCATCCTGAGTGAATTGGGACTGTTTGGTGCTCAGCTCAAACTGAAGCAACAGGGACTTAGTGGCTCCTGTGCTGGCCAACCAAATAGCCCAGGCGTTGGAGGGGTCAGGCATGGTGGCTCTGGGACCTGTCAGGGCTCTGGCTCTGTCCTGTTTATTTCATCCTCCGGGCAGGAGGGCCACCAGCAGCTGTAGGATCACCTCCCTCCAGACGAGTGGCTCTGCTGGAAAGGCCCAAGGCTACCTCTCAGTGGCTTAGTCACAGGGACTCTGACAGGCCAGGCCTGGCTCATGTGCCCACCCTGGCAGCCCAGGTTTGGGCTGGGTAGGCAAGGAGTTCTCCAAAGGAAAGTCCCTGTTTGCTAGGTAAAAAAAAAGAAAAAATTTGGCCTCACCAGGCCACGTCACCCACCTTCCACCATCTTCCGTGGGCTGAAAAATTATAATGCTGCAAAGGAAAGAAAAAACAAAGGTCTACACAGAAGCAGTTAAACTTTCCCTAATTGTGTGTATCTGTAGGTAAGTGTTGACAGAGAGGAAAACCAACAGAAAAAAATTACTGTCAGCCTCTGAAATGAGTGGTGACTTATAATTTTTTTCTCATTACATTTTAACTTTCCCATCGTGCATATTTTATTACTTCTAAAATAAATATTAAATGTTATCACCTAAGGGGAAAGCCAGAGTACTCCAGACAGAGAATGGCCCTCCTGTGTTCTCTTTGGGGAGGGTGTCCTGCCCCCCGTGTGGCACACCCCTGTCTCTGTCACTCCCGTCACAGGCAACTTCGAAGCCAGTTCAGCCTCGTGATCGCTGCCCGGATACTGGGCCAGCAAGAGTCCCTCCCTCTCTGGCAAGAGAAGGCCCAGGTGAGTCCTCTCCTAAGCCGCGTCTATGGGGCCTGGGAGGCCTATGGGTGAGCAAAGGGCTCTCCCTGCGACCTGCACGTTCCTGAGGCTTCTCCCAAAGGTCAGGAGCCTCAGGCCAGGGGAGCCACGTTGAACTTGAACTTTTCCTTCATATCCACGCTTTTGACAATTACTTTGTGTATGCCTGTGAGGTGCTAGGCACCGAGGGTAGAGCAGTGAGCTAGGAGCGGGTGTTAAATTTTTTGAATTGTGGTAAAACATACATAAACAAAATTTAGCATTTTAACTTTTTTTTAACCATCTTTACAGTTGTAAGTGTAGAGTCGTAACTGTTTTGAGGTGTGCAATGCAGCGGCCTTCAGTGCGTTCACAGTCATGCTGCCATCACCACTGTCCATCTGCAGAACTTGCCCATCCTCCAGAACAGACACTCTATGTCTCTGAAGCACTAACTCGCCAGTTCCTCCGCCCCGAGCCCCTGGTATTAGTACTTCTAATAGGTGGGAAGACAGAACCTATGAAAACTAATACTACTGAAAGTAAAACTGCTCTCTCAGTGTCCTTCTGTCCCAGCGTTAGGCATTCTTGAGGCAGCAAGCAAGTGGAGCTTTGACTTCTTGCTCTGGCTCTCTCCTCTCCATAAAGCACCAGCAACAGCCTCCTTGTAGCTCTGAAAACATCATTTCAGGGGCCTCGGGGCAGCATGGGTCACAGCCAGCCCAGGGATGGATGGCAGGGATGCTGAGCGCTCTCATCTGCCAAGAATCTCCCTGGAACCCCTGAAGAGTGGTACAGCTGAACCCCGAGCTCAGTGGCACGGGAGAAGCACAGCAGTCCCTGTGAGAGGCTGTGCACCTCTGGGCACAAGGCGTGTGAGGCCAGCCTGCGTAACCGTTGCAGAGAGTGCTGACAGAATGTTCTGGCACATCCCGAGCAGGGTGGACAACATGGCTGAGTCCAAGATGCCACAGTCGCAGGGCGTGACTGGTTGGGTTGGCTTGTCAGAATGGGCCTGGCCTGGCTTTTGCCCTGGCTGCCCCCTTTGCCTTAAATGCTTTCCCCCAGGACATAGCATGGCTGGAACTTCTTGTCATTCCAGTTCCAGCTAAAATGTCACCTCCTCCAGGAAGCCTTTCCTGACCATCCAACCCAAAGTGCCCTGGCACCATCATCCTGTTTAAATGATTTGTGTTTACCTCCTGATATTTTCCTATTATTTACTCAGGCTCTGTACACACACCAGCTTCTTGAGTGTAGGAACCAAATGGTTTCTGCTCGCTGCTGCCTGTCAGCACCTAGCACAGGGCCTGGCCTGCAGGAGTTCAGTGCACACTTGTGGAGTGAACAAACCTGAGGTGGAGTTGCAGAGGTGTGCAAAGGGGGCGGTCCCCAGGTGAGACCTTGGGAGGGGTGGGCAAGGAGGTGGCCTGCCCAGGGGTCATTTCCCAGAAGTGGAAGTCTGATGACCCAGCATCTCCGGGAAGAAGGAGAACAGAGGGACCAGTCCGTGTCAGGGGTGTCCAGAGGACAGGGGAAGGGGTAGGCGGAGGTGAAGCGCAGGGGCAAGACTGAGTGGCCCCAGGCAGCCTGGTGGAGGCCCTGGCCCTGGCTGGAGGGGAGCCCAAGCCCCACAGACAGCAGAGCACAGTGTCAGCACAGCAGAGGTGAGAGGCCTGAGCACCAAGGTCAGGAGGGGCAGGACCGGCTGTCGGGGGAGACTACCCACACCTCTGTGCGGCGCCTGGCAGTGACCAGAAGGATGGCGGCTGGAGCGCCATGATGGATTCAAGTTCAAGGTTCGGGCTTTTGTTTGGATTTGTTGACTGTTGGCAGCATCCTATGCTAGGGAGAGCGAGGGGAGCAGAGGGGGCAGCGAGTGGGGAGGGGAAGTGCTGTGGAGGAAGAGCTGGGGCGTTTGGGCCGGAGGGCCTGCGAGCGAGCAGAGTGAACATGCCTCCCCAGGGAGAGCCGGCCTGGGGCTGGTGGCCTGGCCTGGCCCTGTGGCTCACAGCTCCAGGGCTTTCCCGCCACACCAGTCCCCCACCCGCCAGGTGCCCACCGTGTGGCCATCTGTTAGTGAGGCCCTGGCCGAGCTCCTCCTGTGTGCCTGGTCTGCGCCAGGAAATGGCCTCAGAGCTAGGCGGGCTGAGGGCGCAGCCACTGACTTTGCCCAAGGGCAGGGAAGTGGCTTCCAGAGAAGATGTCCTGAGCCAGGTCTTCAAGGATGAGTCAGTGCTTGTGCTGCAAAGAGAAGAGTCTGCAGGCAGGCAACACAACCCGTGCAAAGCCACACCAGACTCCTGGCGGCTCCAGGGGAGGAAGGACCAGCTAGGGCCTGCCCGGGGCCCTCCCAATGTATATGCCCCTCTCTACTGCAAGCCTGGGGCTGCTGCATGACCCCCTCCCAGGTCTCCGGGCTCTAAACACTCTCCTTTCCAGTCTGGCCTGTTGGACAGATTCTCACGAACCACCTTCCAAGGGCTATCTCGGCCCCACAGCTAGCCAAGTCAGACCCACACGCCCCCTCTCCCAACCTCTCCTCCACACACTGGCCTGCCCGTGCTGCCTGTTCTTCTCGGCTGTCCTGCAGGCCCGCCCAGCACCCTCTGCACAGAGCTTTGTGCCCTGGCACTTTTTCCTTTCCACCCTCACATTCCAACCAAAGCAGCCGCAGCTGATGGCCGCCAGCGCTGGCTGTGTCCCAGGTGAGCACTGTTCCCCGAGCTTGCCTCTCATAGCAGCCTCAGACAAGAAGGGCTGTCATCATCCACCTTTCCCAGATGGGGGAACCAAGGCAGGTGCGGTTAGGAAATGTCTCAGGGTCACCTAGTGGGGAAGGCGTGGAGCTGGGCTTCAAACCGAGGGGCCCTGATCCAGAGTCTGCCCTCGGCCCCTGCAGCATGCTATCTCTACTTCTCCAGCTCCTGCCTTGGCTCTCGTGGTGACAGCCTGGGCCCCACCTGCTGGTGCTTGAGCTTCAGTTCTGCATGGCAGCTAGGAGGACGAGGGCCATCCCAGTCACGGATGCACAAGGGCTGGTTCACTGTGCAGGGGAGTTCAAGGGTTGAGGACTGACTTGTGTCGGAGAGGCTCTGGGGTGAGGGCCTGGGGACGGTACCACTGGGCAGGGGTCCCTGATCCCTGGATTGCTTGGCTCTCCATCTCAAGCTGCAGTCTGAGGCCCCGGGAGCTGGAGAACTGAATTTGAGGGACAGGACTTCTGCTGGTGGTCGGGACACATCAACCCCAAGACCTGCATTTTCCAGGAAAGCGTCTGGGTCAAACTGCTTCATGTTGTCCTGGTGAATCCTGAGAATATCCCAGAAAGAGCAGGGTTTTAGCCTCAGGCACCAGTGTGCTCCAGACACTGCTCAAGGCACTGAAAGTACCCCCTGAGCAGAACTCAGTCCCTTCCTTGTGAAACTCTTGGTCTGAGGGAGATGGACACAGGCACCAAGAAAGAAGTCAGTTTTTGATAAACCAGATAACCTAAGAGCTATGGAGAAAAATAAAGCCAGACAAACCGGAGAGGGAGTGTTGGGGTGATGCTCTTTTACAGGGGTGAACAGCGAAGGGGCTGAAGGACTCAGGCAGGTTTCTCGGGGAAGAGCATTCTCGGCAGAGGGGGCAGCCGGTCAGAGGCCCTAGAGCCGGCCAAGTTCTCTAAGGCTGGAGGAACAGAGGCCAGTGTGGCTGGAGCAGAGGGCTGGTGGTAGAGTAGTAGGAGCTGAGGTCAGATAGGTAAGTGGGGACTCAGTCTGCCAGAGCTTCAAGACCAAGGTTGGGACTTTGACTTTCATGCCAAAGAAAAGTCAGTCTCTCATGGAGAGCCACCAGTGTGTTTTGATCCAAGGAGAACCATAATCTGATTTATCAAAATTGTAAAAATTACCCTGGCTGCTGTATTGAGCGTGGGGAGGAAGGAGGCAATTGCAATAGTCTGGCTAAGACATCGTGGAGATTCGGTATAGGTGGTGGGAAATTGTCAGATTCTAGGTGTATTTCCCAAATACACCACAGCCAGTGGGATGTGGGAGGTGAGAGAAAGGCAAGGAGGGCTCCAGGATCTTTGCAACTGGAAGGATAGAAAACCCTTTACGGAGACATGCAAGACACAGGTGGAACAGGTTTGGAGAGAAATTAGGCGTTTGTTTCTTTTACCAGGCCACCTCTTGCAACAAAACAAAATTGTCAAGCCATGTCTTCCAGTTTGGAGTTTGGAAAACATGGATTTTAAATGGCTGAAATCAAGAGAGACGGGGGTTTGCATCTACTGAGGAAAGGCTAGCTTCAGTCCTGACCTGCTGTTCATTCGTTTGCTTGTTTAATGAATGCTTAACTGAATATATGCCATGTGGCAGGTGCTGAGCTAGACTCTGTGGACACACAGTGAACAAAACTTCCCTCATGGACCTCATGGTCTAATGAGGGAGGGTGATGGGCGGTGATAAACAAATCGCATAGCAGGTTAGGTCATGAATGCTCTGGCAACAGAGGTGCTGCGGGGTCAGGGGATCAGCAGGTGTAGGTGGTGTGGGCGTGGAGCCAGGACTGGGGTAGACAGGGAGCTGGGGCGGACCTCCACAAGAGGGTAGGCCTTGAGCAGGGGCTGGGGGCAGGACAGGACAGTGGTGCTGCGTCTGGTCACAGGGCCCCTTCTGGGCACAGGCTGTGGGGAGCATCAGGGGCCACCTAGGGTCTCACAGACACTTAAGATCCTGGCCTTCTGCACTGTGCAAGTAGAGGTGACTGCCAAGCTGTGCACAGGAGTGACCGGCTGTGTGGACAGCTGCCTCTCTGGAACTCATCTCCTCTTGCTGGGCAGGCTGATAAGCCTGCCTTCTTGGGTGATCATTTGCTTCTTGTCTGGAGGTGTTTGTCCCTAGTGGGCTGAATGTTTGCAAAGACAGCTCCTAGCGGTGGCGGTAAGGTGGGGAGAGGGGATGGTCAGGCCCTGGCCCTGCTGGGACCCACGTGACCCGAAGCAGCCCTTATTCCAAATGGGTGTGATGGCTGGGACTGCCAGAGCTGGAAACAGAAGAGAATAAGCAGTCAGAAGGTGACAGCTTGCTGCACTGTGTGGAGTGAAGCTGTTTTCATGGAGTGAGAGGAAAAACATGGGAGCTAGCTGCTGCTGTGTGTTCCTGTGCCCAGCCCCTCCCAGAGCTCCTGCAGCTGGGAGGGTCCCAGCTGGGGCGAGGCTGCCTTTCTGAGGGCTGCTTCTGGGGGGCGCGGACTGCAGAGCAGAGCCCAGCCCCTGTACTCGCACAGCTGTGAGCTCTAGACGCCGGGGCTGTTTTGGAAACTCCCCAGACTTGCAAGGCCTGAGCAAGGCAGTACAGCTATAGTTTTGGTGAAGCTCCAGATGGTGCCTCTCTTCACCCAGAACCTTCCCTCTCTCTCCCTCTTTGCCTCCTCCTCTCCTTTTCTAAAGGATCAGACACTAGTCCAAGAAGCTCTGGCCCCCTTCCAGGAGCTGAGGCCCCAGGCCTGACTCCCAGCCTTCAGCTCAGCTCAGCTGCTCTTGTGGGCTGTCTAAGCCCGAGGCCTGCTGAGATGCTGAGCAGGTGTCTGTGGGTGAGTCAAGGAGAGGAAGCCAGGTGTGGTGGGCAGGGCTGGGCTGGAGCAGGTAGCTGGGGGTGGGGCCGGGGAGGCTAGAGCCCTAGCCCTTTTGGCCAGCCTACACCTGCTACATTTAAAGAGCAGTGCCCCTGTGAACTCCCTTGGCTCTGCTTTCATTCCGCATCCCCTCTTCCCCAGGCTGCATGTGGCCTCAGAGGGGCTAGAGGCTTGAAGACGGCCTGCCTCCTGCCCAGGCCACAAGTTAGCTCAGGGGCAGCTGGACAGTCCTTGCTGGGACTTGGCCGAGGGGCTGCCCAAGCCAGGTGCAGGGGCTGGCCAGAAGTGGCTCCCTGTGGACACCTGTACTCGTCTAGGCCAGCGGGGGCAAGGCACTCCACCCATTTGTTTAGAGAGGATGGGCAGTTTACATGCAGTGGAGGAAGTGACGTATCAACCAAATGCAATGTGTGGACCTTGTGGGGAACCCCCATTCCAACAAAACTACTGTAAGGGACATTTTTTAGATGATCAGAGAAAACTGAACACGGGTGTTAGATCATATAAGGAATTCTTGGTAATTTTGTTGGGCAATAGAGTGATACTGTGATTATATTGGGGGGAAAATCGCTATCCTTTTTTCTATTAGAAGATCTTTATGGGTAAAATGATACAATATTTGGATTTGCTATAAAATTCCCTGGGAGGAAGAGAAGGGGTAGAGAGGAGTGCTGAAGTAGGGCAGGAAGATGAGGTATCTGCAGGCCCACTCCAGCATGGGCAGGGGTTGTGGGGTACAGGCAGGGACTGGGGACACAGCCCCTCTCCTTTCACGAGCATTTAAAACCCCCACGGTAACTAATTAAGTGAGAGAGGGACAGAAGGAGAAAGGGCCTGCAGACGAGAGCAGCAGCGCCGTGTGGGAAGGGTCTCTTTGCCTGGTGGCAGTCGAGAACCTTCTGCTGTGCTGGCCTTGGTTCTTCTAAACCTGGAGTGTCTGCTTCCTCCGGGGAAGGGGGTAGAAGCTCCAGCCTGTGGAGATCTTCCTAGTTCACTTCCTTAAGGGGGTACACACCCTGCACCAGGCCCCCCGTGAGCGGGGCCCTCCTCTCCCGGGAAGAGCGTGCAGACGTCTTCTCTTTGCAGACAAGAAACTCGGCTCCAAGAGGCCACACAGCCCCTAAGTGACAGGTGGATTCGGGTCTTGGAAGCTGGTGGTCTGGCTCCAGAGCCCTTGACCCACTGCCACGAGCCAAGGGTCCAGGCCAGGAGACCCCCAGGGCCTCCTGCACCCTCGTGAGTGATGGCCTCCTTTCTTCTCCGCAGCTGCCCTCCGGAGCCTCATAAGGCGGTCAGCCCTCCGGCAGCCCCTGAGCTTTGGGAGCTTGCCACCCAGCCAGGGGCAACAGACACACGCCGGTGCTGAGCTTCAAGGTGAGCATCTAGCTTTGCCTGCTTCTGGCAGGGTGCCGGCCCCAGGGGACGGGGATGGGGTGGGGGCCGCCTCAAAGCCCTAAGGCCCCAGCAGGCTGCGTCCGCCTGGTGAAGGTCTGCACAGCCCGCCCTGAGCGCCTTGTCCGTGCCCCTCGCAGAGGTACAGTGCATAGGTGGGCCGTGGCCCCGCCCTGCCGGTGGGTTTTGCAGCATCCTTTACAGCCTGGTATGGCTTTGTCAGCCGTGGGATGCTCTGTTAGTCCTATAGCACGGAGGCTGCAGGAGCTGAAATGCTGGGAAGGGAATGTCCCGATGAGAGGGGCATCCTGCTCTCCTAGGGCAGAGCTGGGTCTAACCTCCCTGCTGTCCATCGTGGTTGCCTCTGAGTCTGCATCCTTGGCCTTTCCCCAGTCCTTCCTGACTCCCCAGACATTGCCCAGCTCTCCTGAAAGCCATGTTCTGATGGGAGTCTGGGGCAACCAGGTACCCAGAGTCTACAGGAATGGTGGGCCTGTGGGCCCTTGGGGTGAATGTCAAGCAGGGCAGTGCAGGGGTGCAGGGGCCTCAGAGTGGGAGTGTCCAAGCTGGGTCCAGGGGTGGGAGTGGGGGATCGGATCTCAGTGAGCTCCCGGTCCCTGGGGATTCGGGAATGAAGACTGGAGATAAGGATCTTGCTAATTTAGAAAAGTGGTGATTTCAAAGGCTCACTCAGAGGTTGGATGTCATTAATCCAGAAGTCCAACCTTTGGGCATAGGTCTGTAAATCAGATAAAGGAATTAATTAGTGAACACAAATGAAGCTTTAAGAAGATAGGATAATTCCCAGGTGTCTGCTCCTCTCTGGAACATGCAGATACGGTTATCTTTCAGTTGTGCCTAATATTAGTGCATTTGTGAGGCTGCTAGTTATGGAGGCTGAACCTAGGTGTTCCCACTCCTCTGGAAAGGAGGTCAAGTCAGTCCCTGGGCAGAAGGGGTCCATCTGAGCAGGACACAGTGGCGGGCCTCAGGGCTGGACTGGGGGAAAGGAGAAGGGGCTGAAAGAGGAAAGGAGAGGCTTGGGTCTGGTCTGACCCAGTGAAGAGTGTGACGTCCAGACACCTTGGTAGCCGCTCCTCCGACCTCCCTGGCAGAAGTGTTACTGCCAGGCGGAGGCTTCCGGTTGGCTCGCTGAGGTTCAGAGCCCATCTGGTAGCAGGTGTCCCTTCAGCAGCCTGGGAGGAGGGCACTCAGTGGACTGAGGGAATCCTTTATTCTGAGCACTGTTCTCACACATGTAAAGGAGGCTGCCACACATCCCCCAGTCAGCTGCCATATCGGTAAAGACCCGTTTGGCGAGGGAAGGAGGGGCCAGTGTGTGTCCGCAGGGAACCCCGAAAGTGTCGGGTGTGCTGGTCCAGGGCAGTGAAAGGGGCAGGTGAGGCCGAGGCAGCTCTCAGCTGGGGTGGACCCTGGCCTGAGGGAGTTAGCCAAGAGCAGGAGAGAGACCCGGTAAGAAGTGGGATTGGTGTGGATGCAGGGCCTGAACAGAAATGTGAGGTGCTCTGGGCAGTCACCACTGTGCCCAGGAGGGACCAGGGGGCAAGTGACCAGCTTGCACAGCCCAGCCCCACTCCCACCTCAGCCGCCTGACTCCTCGATAGGCCCCGGCATGTTTCATCTTCAAAGGTGATCAGGCCACTCACCAGCCAAAAAGAGCTGTGGCGTCACCTGCCCTGTTTTACAGGGAGTGGTGGTCTGGGCCAAGGCTGAGCCTTTCATCCCCAGAGCTCAAAGTCTTTGCCTTCTTCCTATGGGAGGCACAGTGGGGAAACTAAGTCCAGAGTGAGGTTGGCCAGAGGTGGCCCAGCCTGAAGGATATGGGGATGTGCCCTTTCCTAGCCCTTGGGGCTTCCAAGCTGAGCCCCATCCCCCAGGCCCTGCTCACTCAGTCTGGGAGATTTCCGGTGAGACTGGGTGACAGCACTCCTCCAGCCCTGCAGATAAACACTTCTGCCAGGCTCCCCCTCCCCTGCTCTCCCCACCTCCTCTCTCTGCCTGGGGCTTGGCCCAGTCTCCTCCCTCCCCAGGGAGGCTGGCAGCCATCTCCCCCTCTGTCTGGCCTCCCCTCCAGGATTGGAGAGCTGCTCTTCGGTGCCCAGCACACAGCTTTCTCTCCTCACTGATCCCATGGCTTTGCAGTTGCCCCTTTACTTATGTCCCAGGCCAGACTGTGGGCGCACACGATGTCTCTCAGCACCGTGTGGCATGCTTGTCACTGGATGAGCGAATGAATGAACAAACAGACGAATGCAACGTTAATTCCTCTCTCCCTCTCTGAACATCTTCTTCCACCCCATTCTGGCCAACCACTCTCCTGCCCCACTTCTAGAAACCTCCCTCCCTCTGCATGACCTCTGACCAGCCTCTCCGCGTTGGCGCCCTCGTCTCCTGATGTCCTTGTTTCATTAAGGCCACACGGGTTTGTCCTGTTGGAGTCCCTTGGCTTCTGAAGTGTTTCCTGCTTATGCCAGAACCAATCACAGCACATGTTATTATAAGCTAGTGAGGTCCCTGCATGGGAGAGCTACCCACCAAGTATAATAAAAGAGGCCACGTGCTGCCGCTGCCTCACCACAGGGGCTGGGGGTTCCTGCCAGCGGTTTGTCCTCACTGGGTCCGAGTCACAGTGTCCTAGCAAATCCTGGTACAGCTCGTGTGCAATATAACAATTCTACTTCTTAACGAGATGATTAGAATACTTTCAGCAATTTAAAGTGCTTTTGGATAAAGAAATGATTGCTCCTCCCCTTGATGGTTATTGGGGGCCCTGTGCTCGCCGTGTCTGAGCAGGGTTGTCTCAGAGGAGAACGACCACCTAGGTCAGAGTGATGCTTGGGGGTCTGGGACAGACCAGCAGGAGCCAGGTGCCCTGTTTGGCTGAGAGAGGTGGGAGAGGAGGTTTTAATGCAGGAGTATATTCTGAGAGTTCACCTCTTGGTGCTTCCCTGTGCCCTGTGCATACCAGTTCTGCAAGAGACCAGCAACTTCCTAGGCCTCCGGGTCTGTGCCTGCATGCATGTGTGTGTGTGTGTGTGTGTGTGTGTGTGCATGTGTAACTGTCCTTTCAGCCACTCTGCAGACGATCACTGTGTAACTGAACTCAATTTGCCACTGTCTCCTCAAAGTGACCAGCTTAGACTTCCAACCCAGATTGAGGGGTTTCCTTTAGCTGACTTGCATAAACCATTTTTGGCCGGAATTTGCCTAATTTCATTCTGTCCAGTCTCAGCCTTGACCCATTGACTTTGTGTGTGGTGTGTGTCTGTATTTATTTCTGTTGTTTATTGCTCTGCTTTTTTTTTACAATTTTATATTGGTTTTGGGTATACAACACAGTGATTCAATAATTACATACATTACAAAATGCTCACCATGGTAAGTGTAGTTACCACCCCTCATACAAAGAAAGATATTACAGTATTATTGACTGTATTCCCTGTGCTGTACTTTCATCCCCATAATTATTTTATAATTGGAAGGCTGTACCTCTTTATCACAACAATCAGAATTGCTAGTATCAAAAAAAAAAAAGTAACGAGTGTGGGTGAGGATGTGGAGAAAAGGGAACCCTCATGTACTGTTTGTAGGAATGTAAATTGGTGCAGCCACTATGGAAAATAGTACGGAGGTTTCTCAAAAAACTAAAAATAGAAATACCATAAATACCATATGACCCAGTAATGCCACCTGTGGGTATTTACTCAAAGAAATTAACTAATTTGAAAAGATATGTGCCTATGTTCACTGCAGCATTATTTACAATAGCCAAGATATAGAAGCAACCTAAGTGTCCCCCAATAGATGAATGGATAAACAAGATGTGGTACATCTACACAGTGGAATATCATTCAGCCATAAAAAACTAAATTTTGCCATTTGCAACAATGTGGTTGGACCTAGAGGGTATTATGAATGAAGTCAGACAGGGAAAGACAAATACCAAAATACTGTATGATTTTGCTTATATGTGGGACCTAAAAAACAAAGCAAATAGACTTGTAAACACGGAGAACAAACTGATGTTGCCATGGGAGTGGAGGATGGGGAACAGGCAAATGAGGTAAAGGGGATAAAGAGGCACAAAAAGAAAAAATGGGGAAACTTTGAGGAAGTTAACTATCTCTTTTTGTGTGGAAAGAAACTAAGATCGACCAAGTAGGGGATCCCTGAGTCGGGCTACATTGACGTCCCAGGAGCCAAGTCCATCTCCTCGTCCCCCCAGAGCCTGATGAGTGTCCTCATGGGACAGACAACCTGGGGTCCATGGAGGGTTCTGCATCTGTGATGACCCCCACCCCAGAGCAGCTGCAGGAGGCCACACCGCCCGGACTGACCCCTACCACTGCAGGCAGCTCCAGTCAGCCTCCTCACCATGCACGGTGCCTACCGTGTCCGTGTGCCTGAGGCCTGGGCATGGCTTGTTTACTGGAGAAGTGCATTTGCAAGGGTGGATCTTATGGGGGTGGGCCTGGGCTCTGAACGTGGGTGATGCTGCGGGTGAACTGCCCCGCTGCCCAGACTCCTTTAAGTTCCGTCCTGGGTCCCTGCACACCTACCGAGGGTGTGTGTGTTGTGTGCGTCTCCTGTGCAGCTTTGCGGTGTGTGTGCGGGTTAATGGAGTTGACAAACTAGTTCTGCTGCCTTAGCTCTTGCTCCCGCTGTGACTGCAAGCTGGTCTGTCCCTGTGTTAGGTGACTGTGCCCAGAGCCGCCTTAAGTGACCACGCTGTGGTCTGGAAGGTTGCAGGCTGAGGACGGGGAGGGTGCTGCTGCCCTGCGGCTGCTGTGCGCTGCCTCTGCGCTCTCCTGTTGGCGCTTAGCCTCAGCAAGGGGCTGCTCCCTTGGGCATGGCAGGGCACAGGCCCCTTGCCTTATGTCACCCAGAAGCCCGGGTGGACTGGGATTCTCACCCTCTGCCCAGCCTCTGCCTTCTCACCTGCTAGTGCCCCTCCTCCTTCCTGCCCCTCACCTGCCCCTTAGGCGCAGCCCTGCCCTACAGGGATGGGACCTTGGTCAGGCCAAGATTAGGTGGATTGGGAAGAACCTGACTGGGTTTAAGGTACAGCAAATAGACATTTAGGATTCCTTGCTTCCTCCCCAGCTAGTCTATGGTTGGTTCTTCCTGACTTCCTCCAAAATGAGGAACATCAGACATTTTTTAAATAAACCTCGAAGAGATGGCCTCTTGGAAGCTGACCCTAAGGAAAATCCGTGTGGCAGCTGCATGCGTGTCACACCCACCTCTGTGGCCGCTGAGCCTCTTCAGAATGCGTACTTCTTGCATCTGAAGGCCACGCAGGGCGGGGGCCCAGGTCAGCTTTGTTTGGCTCGCAAGAATGCTGGATGCTTTGCAGGTGTATGAGCAGGGCTTGAAGTAACAGAATTAAGCCAAGGAGCGCAGGCTTGGGTTCTTTAGGCAGCTTTGCGGCAAGCCCAGTCGGCCAGAGGCCTCAGCAGCTTCAGGGCCTGTTCTCTGCCCACCCTACCCCAGTCCTCCTGAGGACCCTCAGGGGCCCCTTGCTAGGGCAGTCCTTACCCCACCAAGGGAACTTGCCTGCTTCTGGCCTAACACTCTGCCTCAGTCTCTTCATCCTTCAAGTCCTCCTGGACAGTTCTGTGCTTGTCTTCCTCCCATTCTCACTTAGGAAGAAGGGACCTGTAGTGCCTGTCACATCGCGTTCAAACCCCACCATCAAGGCCTCCATCAGGGGGCCATGCTTCATCTCTCTGGTTTTTCTCCTGCAAATCAAACCACACCATTTGATTCCAAGCAATGAAAGTCTTTCCCAGAAACCCTTCCTCAAGCCCGTGCTTTGTTCCTGCTGTTTCTGCCTCCCTGGCAATGCCTAGCCTGTCTCTCCTGTCCTTGGCATCCCATGGTCAGTACAGTCTGCTCCCTCAACACATGGCTTGCCCACATGTTACTTCACGCACCTGAATGGAGTGACCTTGGAGGGCCAGGTCCGGAGTCTATCTCAGCGGCATCCCCCACGGCTCCCACTGAAATGCCTGCACGAGGGACCCTTTCCCACCTCCCTACATGCAGTCCTCCAACCCTGACTCTTCTCTCTCCCAGGCCTGAGCCAGCCCAGAGTGTGGGTGGGGGAGCTGGGCCTTCTAAGTCCTTGAACTCAGCTCCCACTTCACACCTGGGGAGGACCAAAGGGATGGGTGGGGGCCCTCCACTTACTGTCCTCGGTCTGGAGGAGCAGTTGCCAGGCAGACCATGGCCTTCTCAGCTGCTCTTCTGCTCACTGACTTTTCTGTCTCTCCTCCCCTGTCTTTGCCAGGACGCTGTAGTGACAGAAACAGACACACATCCTGAAGGTCCTGGGACAGCTCACCAGGCCCAGCAGCAAGGGGCTAAACAGCGTCCGAAAACCTCAGGGCTGTTCTCTGCGTCTCAGCTCTGCCCTTCCGGGCATTCCCAGGCAGGCTTTCCCCACTCGTTCTGAGAACTCCAGGCTTACATCCTTCCCTCAGCAACCCTAGCCAGGGAGAAAGAAAGGGCTTCTGTGTGAGAGTCCTAACCAGAGTCCCAGAGTCGAGTCTCGTTGGGTTGTCTTCAGTCATGTGCTCCTCTCTACGCCAGTCAGTCACATTGCCAGTCATACAGTGGTTTGCCAGCCTGGCCGCTCTCTTCCTCCGGAGTCAGGGCTGAAGTCACCACCATGGAACGACTTGGCCTGGGTGTAGGGAGGCCGGGACACTCTGACAAGGGAGGGGACAGGACCCTGGGCACCCGGAAGCCATGGCATACGCCTGGTCTTAAGCATGTGCAGTGACCCCACGCTCCGCTAAGTGTGAGGCGGGCAGGGCTTCACAAGGAAGAAAGGTAAAGTAGGGCGCCGTTGCTTTTGAGGAAGCCCCTGCTCTGTGAGCGTCTCCAGCCCCTGGAGGATGCCCTGGCTGGTTTCAGCAGCTCCCTCCATGTGGCACCCATGTGCTGATGTGTACATGCACTCCAGCCATAGATTCTCAGACATATGTACTGAGAATCTTGTCCCTCTCTGGGCAGCCGGTAGAGCTGGGTTTCCGGGCCAGATCCTCCTGAGGTCAGGGTCTTTAGTCCCAGCTGTAGGAGCAGGAAGAGCTAGCCAATCCTCAACTGTCGCCTCCCCTGCCCCCCATGGCCAGCAGGAAGCCAGAAAGGAAGGGTGGGCTGGATGGGAGCGCTCTAGCAAGGGTTTGCCTGCAGCCCCTGGGTTCCTCCCACCAGCAGACATGGGAATGGGCCAGATGCTCCCTGCTGCAGATCCACAGGAACAAAAAGCCCTCAGGCTTCCTGCTTTTGTCCCAACCCCATCTCTTTCCCACTCCAGCCCTACTGCCCCGTGGCCTCCTAGACCCTTCCTAGCGTAGGTACCCAGACCAGAGACCAGGGCTGCTCAGAGCCCAAGCCCAAGTCCGGGACAGAGTTTAAGAGAATCCTTCTGTCTTTTAGGTGAGTGCAGGTGAGGGACTTACCTTCAGAGGAATCTGAAGAGATGGACACACGCTGGGCCTCCAAGGTTTTCCAGCAGCCTCTCCACCCAGCTGGGGCCCTGAGAGCGACTTTCCAGGCACTGGTGTCCCCATCAGCTGCACTGGACGTCCTGTTCCTGCCCAGATGCTGCCGACATGTCTCCCATCACCCTCAGCCGGCCTCATCTCTGCTCTGTGTTTAGCACCTGCCTCACTCCCAAACAGGCACTCTGATTTAGAGAATTGAGTGTCCAGCCTTGCAAACACCAGGGTGAGTCTGGCAGGCCCTGCCTGTGACATCCGCTTGCTGGCCTCTGCCCTGTGCCTTCAGGGACCCTGGACTAGGAAGATGTGTTGTGTCAACATCTTTTTTCCTAGTGATTGGTCGGTCGCATGTCCCCCGCGTTTCCTTCTTCCTAGTACTTAGGGACAGGGACCTGTCCTGGTCAGTCACTCCGATTTCGGTCTTGCTTTGGGTGCAGCCCTCTGCCTGCTGTCGGAGTGCGGCCCACACCGAGGCAGGGCGCACACCCCTGGGGCAGGAATAGCATGGGCAGGGGGAGGGGCTGTGTGGTCTGCTCATGGCTGCAGGGAAGAGGTGCCGTCCTAGGGGTGACAGCAGGTGCCGTGCTCCAGGAGGAGTCCAGACAGGGCCCACAGAGAACAGTTGAGCCCCTCATCGTCCTGGCGGACACGCCAGCCAGATGGGCTTTCGCTCTCTCACTGGGGAGGCCCTTGGCCTGGGGCCTGCAAGTAGCTCTGCCTTGGGATTACTCATTACTAATTATTGTTATTTGCCCAACCAGTGGTGGAGAGTACCCGGACCACACCCTGGGGGCTCAGGCTTGGGGGCCCATTCCCTTCCCCAAGGGAGCAGCCTCAGGGTCTCCCTGTACTGCCTCTGGCGGGCATCTGGGCCCTTGCTGTGCAGTGGCAAAGGGGCTTGTTCTCTCTGGAGGAGGGTGTCTCCAGAATTAAATTCCCTTTAGGGAAAACACACACACACTACCCCACCCCACGCCCAAAGCCCCCACAGCTTTGCACAGACCTAACCCTTACTGCGGATGGTTATGCCATCAGAGGACTTCTCCAAGATGAGCTTCCACATCTGAAAATGAGGACCACCAGCTCCCCTCTGTGAGCCCCACAGGGTCAGGGCACTGTGAAGTGGTGCTATAGGTTTAAATTTTAAAAAAGAAAGAAAAAGAACTCCCTGGGACCCAGCTCTAGACTTGAAATGTCCCCACATAGACAATCGCAGCTGCAGTGTTTCCCAGACAAAATTGGTTCTAGAATTGACCTTCAGCGTGTGTGGCATGCACGTCTCTGGGCATCCTTAGTTCTGCCCCATCCCCACAGCCGCTGCCCCAGAGCCTGGCTGGACCTGCTCCCACCGGATCCTCCTGCCAATGGCAAGATCTGCCATCCTCACCTGGCCTGGCAGCTGCCAAGGAGAGGGCTTGGTTTGAATACTTGCCTAGGGTAAGCCTAGATTTTTGGTCATGACCTCAAGTGGGAGAAACCATAATGTTCTGGCCAGAGCGGGTAACTTCCTGGGATATCCTCTCTCTTCCTTTCTGCCCTTTTTAAAGCATAAATAACCCAGGCCACAGCCTGCTCCCTTGGCATTTGCTAGAGGGGAATTTTGTAAAGAATGAAGTTCTTGGGAAATGTTCACCCTTTCTCTCTTCTGTCTTCTGATGGAAGTGCTGCAAATGGCAACTTGGCCGGTGGTTCTGGGGTCAGAAGTAGCTGGACCAGAGCAAGGAGACATTGCCCATCCCTTGCCCCACCCCTTCAGTGAGTAACAAGCCCACTGGGCTGTCTCCTATGGGTGCCCCTCATCGCCCTTCCCCAGGGGGAGGCCAGGGCCTGCTTTAAAAGGCTCTAGGGCCAGGAAGGAGGCATCCTGCATAGAGCTTGTCAGGAAAGTTGGCCTGCCAGTCTCTGGGGAGAGACCCAGAAAATGGGAGCTGCAGGCCTTGCTGGCAGGGGACAGTCCTGTCTTGCTGGCTCTGGGTTCAGACACGTCCCATTCCTCACCCTCAGACTGCCTCTCCCAAGTTGTTGACTGCAGCTTCCCAGATCCCGTTTCCCGTGGGGGCTTGCCGTCCTTCACTCACACTCGGTGGGCGAGGCGCTGGGCAGCCCGAGCTGGTGAGGGCCTGTTTGTCAGATGAGATTCTGAACGCTAGACAAATGTAGCCCCGGCCCAACACACAAGAAGGGCCTCTGCCCTGCTCTTTAACCGGGAAGCCACCCTGACACCCCTTAGGGACTTGGAAGGGGCTTCAGGCCATGGAAAGGCCACCTTGCACTTCACTGTGCAGGAGATGGGAGCAAGCAGGGGGTTTCAGCATCTCCCGGCACAGCACAGCCACCTGCCTAGAAAGGGAAGACAGAGGCCAGTGCGCCGGCCAGGACGAGAATGGGCTTGCTAAGTTCAGGGATTGGTCACAGCCAGACAGGAGCAGGAAATGCAGCTCTTACACCTGGCTGTTTACTTTGTGTCCTAATGGGAAGGCCCACCTCTCACCCACCCCTGAGGGCGCTCCAGGGCCAGCCTCGGGTCTCCCAGCCTCGCTCCCCTCAGGATTTTCTGAGAAGGGAGACTTGGTTCAGCCTCGGCCTGGGTGCAGAGCCTCAGGGGCGGGCTGCTAATTTGTGCTTTTCTGACCCTCACAAAAGCAGGGGAGGAGAGAGATGGGGGGGGAAGAGGGGTCCAGAAGCCATACCTGCACCTGGTGCCACTGAATGTCTCTTCACCTGGGTGAGATCAGATGTGCTCTTACAACTCTGATCGACTCAACAAGCGTCTGGGGGAAGTGAAGGGAGGTGGTAGAGGTGCTTCCTCCACAGTAACGAAGTCCTTTTTTTTTTTTCTTTTGCAAAAGTACTACTACAAAAGGCACTGCTCTGTCATGACTTTTGACCACAGGTGGCACCTTATCCCCTTAAGCTAAGATCAAAGTCCTCCTGAGGGCCTCCCTCTCTTACAGCCAGCTCCAGGGATCACCTTCCAATGCCAGGAAACAAGGCATTCCACCCTCCCTGCAGGTAGTGGACAGGTTTTTTTCCCCTTGGGAAAACCGGCTTATAAAATGAGGTTAACAAAAGTTTTCTTAAGAACTACCACTTCCTTCTTGCTATCCGCCCACACCCCTACCCCCCAAAAACAACCACATTCAGAATCATTTTTCTGGGATTTTCCCTCCAGATTCAGTTACAGGAATCAGCGTAGGGACGAGGTTGTGAAACCCGCACACACATAGCTGTAGAAGTCACTTTTTCTCAGTAAATCCCCACTGCAGTTTCCTCCAGGGCATTCCTCAGATCCCAGGCCCACCCTTACCACGCCTCCTCCTAGGAAGATAAGTTCTACAGGAAGGACAATGGGGTGGTGCTGGGGGGTGGTGCCTGGGGCCGCAGGGGTCAGGACTGCCTCTGCACCAATCCCAGAGCAGCCAAGATCCCTGTTAGCGTGTCATCCCCCCCCACCTCCCCACTTTGTACTCTGCACTGGGGCCTCTGAAATGCAGCTCCATCTGAGCCTGCGGGGGGGCCCCGCCTCGGGTGCTGGGAGTATTTACAAGTGAAGGTCTGAGGGGTGCCTTCTCGGCCCAGCCCCCTCCCAGGCTTCCACACACACCGCCATCCTCTGACCTTCCAATGTCCCCATCCCCTCGCCCTTGGGTATTTTCTTTGGCATCTCCTGCCACCTCTCACTGTCACCTTGCTCAATACCTTCTCAAAGAGGGGCATGGGTCGAGAGGGCTCTAACTTTGTATGCTGATTATGTGAGTGAAGCACACACACTGTAGAGAAATTATGTTAAAAAAAAAATGTATGGCCATCCTGCCTAAAGCAATCTACAGATTCAATGCAATCCCTATCAAAATACCTACAGCATTCTTCAGTGAACTAGAGCAAATTCTTCTAAAAGTCATATGGAACCACAAAAGACCCCAAATAGCCAAAGCAATCCTGAGAAGGAAGAATAAAGTGGGGGGAATTATGCTCCCTGACTTCAAGCTCTACTACAAAGCCGCAGTAATCAAGACAATTTGGTACTGGCACAAGAACAGATCCATAGACCAGTGGAACAGAATAGAGAGCCCAGATATAAACCCAAGCATATATGGTCAATTAATATACGATAAAGGAGCCATGGATATACAATGGGGAAATGACAGCCTCTTCAACAGCTGGTGTTGGCAAAACTGGACAGCTACATGTAACAGAATGAAACTGGACCATTGTCTAACCCCATACACAAAAGTAAACTCAAAATGGATCCAAGACCTGAATGTAAGTCATCAAATCATAAAACTCTTAGAAAAAAACATAGGCAAAAATCTCTTGGATATAAACATGAGCAACTTCTTCATGAACATATCTCCCCAGGCAAGGGAAACAAAAGCAAAAATGAACAAGTGGGACTATATCAAACTAAAAAGCTTCTGGACAGCAAAGGACACCATCAGTAGAACAAAAAGATATCCTACAGTATGGGAGAGAATATATTCATAAATGACATATCCAATAAGGGGTTGACATCCAAAATATATAAAGAGCTCATGCTCCTCAACAAACAAAAAGCAAATAAGCCAATTAAAAAATGGGCAAAGGAGCTGAACAGACACTTCTCCAAAGAAGAAATTCAGATGGCCAACAGGCACATGAAAAGATGCTCCACATCGCTAATCATCAGAGAAATGCAAATTAAAACCACAGTGAGATATCACCTCACACCAGTTAGGATGGCCAACATCCAAAAGACAAACAACAACAAATGTTGGCAAGGGTATGGGGAAAGGGGAACCCTCCTACACTGCTGGTGGGAAAGCAAATTAGTTCAACCATTGTGGAAAGCAGTATGGAGGTTCCTCAAAAAACTAAAAATAGAAGTACCATTTGACTCAGGAATTCCACTCCTAGGAATTTACCCTAAGAAGGCAGCAGCGCAGTTTGAAAACACATATACACCCCTATGTTTATCGCAGCACTATTTACAATAGACAAGAAATGGAAGCAACCTAAGTGTCCATCAGTAGATATATGGATAAAGAAGATGTGGTACATATACACAGTGAAATATTATTCAGCCATAAGAAGAAAACAAATCCTACCATTTGCAACAACATGGATGGAGCTAGGGGGTATTATGCTCAGTGAAATAAGCCAAGCCGAAAAAGACAAGTATCAAATGATTTCACTCATATGTGGAGTATAAGAACAAAGAAAAAACTGAAGGAACAAAACAGCAGCAGACTCACAGAACCCAGGAATGGACTAACAGTTACCAAACGGAAAGGGACTGGGGAGGATGGGTGGGAAGGGAGGGATACGGTGGGAAAAGGGCCATTACGATTAGCACACATAATGTAGTGGTGGGGGGACAGGGAAAAGGCAGTATTTACAGAGAAGAAAGTAATGATCCTATAGCATCTTACTACACTGATGGACAGTGACTGTAATGGGGTATGTGGGGGGGACTTGATAATAGGGGGTCTAGTAATCATAATGTTGTTGAAGTGATTGTACATTAACGATACCAAAATTAAAAATAAATAAATAAGTAAATAAAAACAGACATCCTGTAATACTTTCTCTCGGGGACAGCCATGTCTTCATTCTAGGGTATTCCATCCCAACTGATTCTGTCACCTGCTTTCCCCAGAAACCGCCAGTCCATCCCACAAGCTAGCCTCCATGCTCAAGAGCCTTGAGCGGTCTCCACTGCCTACTGTCCAGACCCTCTGTGGCCATCCCCATCCTCAGGCCCTCCTCCCTTCCCCCAGCCGGCCACCTGGCATCCAGGGCCCAGTTCACCCTTCCTCTGCTCCTTGCATCAGCCCAGAGATCTGTGGGGGTGTAATCTTGGCCATGCCTCTGCGCCCACAGGGCCATCTTCACCTCAGATCCTCCTGTTTGAGGCCCGGTTTAGCCTAGTCACTTCCTCCCTGTAGCCTTCTGAGCTGCAGACCACTACTGCCACTCCCCAAAAAACTAGGACACTTCTCCTTTTTGTTCTGTGGGGAAGCTGAGATTCAGTATCTGTTGACCAAATGGCTGATTGCCATTCATTCTTTAGCATCCTTCTCTCTCTAATGTCTGGGTGTTTGTGGATATGTCTTAGTCAAGGTACAGTGTCTGGCATGCAGGCCTGAACCTGCTTTATGACGGGGGGCGGGGGGGGAAATGAGCCTTTTGCCAGGACTGCAGAGTTTGGAAAGAGTTCTGAATGCTGTGGATGTCCCTAGGGCAAGGCCAGGCTGGGGAAGGGAGCCTGTGGGAAGCACCAGCTCAGAGCCCAGGCAGCTGCAGGACCCAGCAGGTGGAGTTGCCTCAGAGCAACCCCAGCCTTCCCCACTGTGTCTTCTCTGTGCGTGCAGTGTGCAGGGCTGCCAATCTGGCCAGCCTGTGGGCTCAGCCACCTGTGGGCCTCAGCTGTTGTGCTGAAGAACAGCTGGGGCCTGGGCTGGGCAGGTGCTGCTGGTGGGAGGCCAGGGTGGGGGGCAGGTGACTTGTGTCCTCACAATTTTGCACCACAGTATTTGCGTTCAAGAAGACACTATAGTGCCCAGTCTGGTTCCCTCAAAACGGTTCTGGCTTCTGCTGCAAGAGAGCTCCTGGGTCTATACAAAGAGGCAGCCACCATTCCAGGGACACCTCCTGGTACTTGAAGAGGAGAGGAGGTTGGGGTAGTGAAATAGGAGAAAGGGATTAAACCTCAATTATAAATTAGTCACAGGGATGAAAGTACACCATAAGGAATACAGTCAGTAATATCTTTCTATGTTGGCAGTAACTACACTAGTTGGGGTGAGTACTTAATGTAGATAGCTGTTGAATCACTGTTGTATACTTGAAATCAATATAATGCTGTGTATCAACTATACTTGAATAAAGAAATATATATATATAACTTAAAAAATAAGGGGAGATGGGGGACAGGGGAGCCTTGGGCTGCTTCTGAGCTCCATCCCTATTATCACCAAGCTAGAGCCCTGCTGGTGTCTCTGGAGCCAGCTCTCTCATCCCAGCTCAGCCCCAGGGCTGGTTATCAGCCACAGGCACAATGGAAGGGTTGTTCCTGTCACTTTCCCTATCTTAGACCTCAGAAGTGTGAGGGGACAGGGTATCAGGCACCTCTGAGTGGGGAGCAGTGTGTCCGGAGGCTGGAGTCCCACGCTGGGAACAGGCCGCCTTCCCAGAGGAGCCTCGCCTGTCTTTGAGGTGCTCCCTGAACCTGTCTTTCTGTGCACAGCAGGTGAACGTCCCACGGGTGAATGGGCACCAACAGAGTCCAAATTTACCCTGGGATCAAACCGTTCTCTGCTGGGATGAAATTGGCCTTTGCCCGTTTGCCACCCTCAGGGTCCAGCAGGCAGAACCAAGGGTCTGAGTTGGTGGGTAAGGTGTGGAAACACTTCATCCACACAGCCGCCCTTCTGCCTCCCCTTTCTCACCTGCCTCCTCATATGGGCCACGACTCCCCAGAGAGGGTGGCGGTACTCAGTCACAGTGTCCACGGGCACACGTGCTTCAGGGAGCAGAAGAGAGACCAAACACCATGCAGAGGTCAGAGTGGTCAGGCCTCCCTTCCCAGTGGGCTTTCTCTGCTGGAACCCCAGGATGGGTGGGTAACAGTGTAGGTTTCTGGATGGCAGAGATTTCTTTCTCTGAGGGGAGGGAGGGCAGTCATTCATCAGAGAGGGAGCTCTGAGTGAGTGGGGTCTGGAGCCCTCCTTGGAGATGCCTCCTCTGGAAACTCTGGAAGCCCAGTGGTGGGTTGAATCCCCACCATGGGCCACTGGGCCCGCGAGGCCCTGGGAGTGGGAGTCAGGGCCCATCGCACTGCACTCTCGCCCCAGATCTTCTACGTGTGCCACAGCCTCCTGACACAGGCTGGGGTGGTGGTCAGCGGCCAGGACATTTTCCCAGACCAGTGGGTGAGTCTCCCGAGAGCCCAGCCCACTGTCAGGAACTGCACGGAGTGGGAGGCTGAGAAAGAAGAAGGCCTAGGGGAGCCAGGCCTCTTCCTTCTCCCTGTATCCCTCAAGGAGTTCCCAAGGGATGCTGACCTGTGCCCCTCTCCCTCGCCTCCCTTTCCTGCCCATCTTCCGAGCAGTCACTCAAATGTGTCCCTCTCTTTCTCTGACTTCACTCTCCCTTCTTCCCCACTGTGGATGCGTCGGCCTGCACCCCCAGGAAGAGCTGCAGCTGCTCTGCATGCAGTTGGACCAGCGTGTCAACACCCATATCCAGGAGAGCCCTCAGGCCATGCACCAAACCAAACTCGAGGACATGGCTCCCCAGACCTACATCCACTGGCAGGAGCTGCTGGCCCACTGCGAGGCCCAGGTGGTGCCCCTCCATCCCCCAGATTGTGAGGAGAGGGAAGCGGTCAGGCAGGCTAAGCAGAACCAGCGGCATACCCACCCTGCTGAGCTGCTGAGCTCCTGGCTGAAGGGTGGGGGAAGAAGGCAAGGGGTGGTGGGGAGGTCTCGGAGGACCTTTGCCATTCTTATCAAGAATCAAATACCCAGCATGAAAGGGGCATTACGATTAGCAGATGTAATGTTGGGGGGGCACGGGGAGGGCTGTACAACTCAGAGAAGACAAGTAGTGATTCTATAGCATCTCACTACGCTGATGGACAGTGACTGTAATGGGGTTGGTGGGGGGGACCTGTTGAAGGGGTAGTTTAATAATCGTAATATTGCACATGTAATTGTAAATTAATGATAATAAAATGATTTATATTTAAAAAAAAATACCCAGCATGAGGGTTATGGTGAGGGGGATATAGAGAAGCTGACTCCTAGGCAGATGCAAAGAAAAACTAAACCCTGGAGAAGGAAGAGCTTGGGAGTACCAGTTTGTCAGGAGCAGTGCCAGGGTGGGGCGCTAGAGGCACCAGCTGTCCGCCCTCTGCCCACTTGTCCTGCAGGCCTAGGGCTGGACTCCTGCTCTGCTAGGAGGGACACTCCCAGGCTGCCCTAGTCCCTCCAATTTCTGTAGCAGCGACCTCCACACCCCTGACTTTCTGATTATCTAGGTGATAACAAGCACGGCTAATAATTATTGAGTGAAGACCCTTTTCTCCATGAATCCAGTTAACCCCCATGAGACAGATAATGTTACAATCCCGTTTTACAGATAAGCAAGCTAACCAGAGTCACTGAGAGATTTAATAGCTTGCACCATTATGCAGGCAACATGTAAATGTCAGAACCAGGGCCCAGAGCCAGCCTGCCACCCAAGCCTGCAGACTTAAGCCCGGTCCCAACCCTGCTCCAGCGGCCTCCCTTCTGTCCCCCCCAACGGGCAGCACCGGCTGGCTTAAGGGCTCTTCCCTCCTTTGGTCTCCAGCCCTTGATGGAAACAAGCTGGGTCTGGGGAGACTTTCTCCCCCTCCCTCCCAGTGGTCCCTGGCTCCCAGCTTGGCTGTCCTCTGACCTCTCCTTGCTCGTCCTTCCCCCTGTAACCTCCGACTTGGGGCTGACGCACTGGCCACAGGCTGTGGCTTGGGTCTCAAATTTCGCAAGTCTCCTGAGAAAGCTGCGGAGAGCAAACCTCACCCTCAATCCCCAAGGAACTGGATCACACTAGTCTCTCGTGGGAAACTGTGTTTGTCATGAAAGGAAGGAAGAGTGATTCGTGGCCTGACCAAGCCAGGGGGCAGGCCCCACCTTCCTTCCAAACTGCCCTGGACCTGTGAGCTGTGAATAGAGGGGACCCAGGCAAAGCCCTCATGTGCTGTGATCAAGTGGCCTGTTGACCTGCCATGTCCTCCCCTGGGCTGGGAGCCCCTGTCATCTGGTCACTCAGTGCCTGGCATGGACGAGGCTTGGAGTGGGTGTGGAGGTGGAGCTTCAGGGTAGGGGGCATGCGAGAGCCTGGGCCGTGACACCCTGTGTTTGTCCCTGCCGCAGTTCCAGTACTTCAGGCCCTGGAAGGACATCTAAAGGAGCAGGGCAGGGCTGGGCTGGCCCAGGGCTCTTGGCTCTGGCAGGAAGTGAACAGGGCTCAGGGAACAGGAGCAAGTGAAGAACGGAGGCCAGAGAAGGACCAGTCTAATGAAGCAAGAGCCTGCTGCACCCGGCCCCCGGCCCCACCGGGCCTCCCCTGCCTGGCCTGCCCCTCAGCTCTCCTCCCCTCCCAGCCATCTCTTCTGTCCCCACAGCCTTTGCCTGCAGAGCTCTGGTTTCCCTGGCCCTCTTGGGTCCTGCCAAACCTTAGTCCTCCCCACCCTCCTTCCTCTGTGTTACTGGGAATTTCTTTGTGCACATTCACATCTTATTTCAGCATCAGTGATCTACAAGATGTCTTTCAAGCCCTGTTCTGAGGGCTCACGACCAGCACCTAGTTTCCTCACACCTCTGCTTGAGCTTTGCGGAATTCTCACCTCCGAGGGTCATGTGACCCCCATCTTCAGCACCCCTGTCCCCGCCATCCCGCCGAGGGAGGAGCAGTTATCCCAGTGGCCCCAGAGCTGTCAGAAACCCTGGGAGCAGGATGGGGACCATCTGTTTGGACCCAGTCTGCGACCACTCCCCACTCCCCTCCGGCGCTGGGGAGGATCCGCAGAGTGAGCTGGTGGCGAGCACTGTAATCACACCTAATTCAGTTTATCGCTGAGCTTTGAAATCAGCTCCCCAGCCTTACTGCGTGGGAGGGCAGTGCCGAAAGGCCAGTCCGGATACTGCTTCTGCTTTCCTTCAGCCCTGCCCAGCATCAGTTTGGTGGGCCCTGCCTCCCTTCAGCAGTGAGTGGGCCATCTGTGCCCCCAGGAGATCCCTGGGTGCCACTTTCTCTCTCTGCCCACCCCTTCCGAGAATCCACTTCTAGTCTCTGGCCGCTCCTGACTCTTTCTGGGATGGTTTGGGGTTTTGAATGGGACACAGGAGGCAGATAGGAAGTAGCCGAGACTGACCCCTGCCCAGTTGGCCTGTGCCCAACTCCTCAGCTCAACCCGAGTCTCTACTGACGGAGCTTCACCATGGCTGGTGGTTTGACTTGCTGTTTATGGGTCCTTTCCCTTTGCTCTTTCATGCCCGAGGGCTCCGGGTAAGATGGATAACTAGGAGAGAGACATGCCCTCAGGCCAGTCAGTCCTGAAGTGCAGCCCATCACTTCCCTGTTAGACACTGCTACCTCCCTCGCCAGAGTCCTGGGAGCTGAGGGACATCTATAATTCAGAGGACAGGCACACACAGCAGAGTGCTGGCCACCAACAGGTGGCTCCCGGCCTCACTGCCTTTGCCAAGGTGAGGTGGAAGAACCCCTCTGCCATGGAGACTTGGATGCCCAGGTGACTTGACTCAGAGTTTTGGTTTCTGTTCCTGGCTGCATCACAGGCCGCCTTGGCCGGGGCACCACTGAGGCCCCAGCAGCATCAGGTCGGCCTGAGATGCTCCGATAAAAGAGCGGAGGCTCTGGTGAGCCAGCCTCCTTCGCCCTCCCTCCGGGCTGCCTCCGCTTCTGACACTGCGCATCCCACGGTTAATCCTCAGCTATTCAGTTTGCTCTGGGAACCTGGAAATCACCTTTGAAATTTCCCCTCTTTGTTCTCACAGCCAAGGGCACAGAGGGAGTAGGGAGACCTGAGATGCTGAACCAGGGAGTTTCCAGTCCTCAAAGCTGGCCCTCCTCGGCTCTGAGAAAGGGATGGGGCAGCAGCACAGGCAGCTGGAGTTCTTCCCCCAGGCCTGGCTTGGTACACTGCCCCCACTGCCCCTGTTCCCCAAGCACACGCATCCCCCAGAGGGAAACAGATACCAAGGAAGGAGGTGTGGTGACAACTCAGTCCCTCCAGAGACCTAGCTGAAACCTGAGCAGAGGTGTGCACTTTGAGGTCACCCAAGGGCGTATGCTGTCCCCCAGGACCTGTTATGGGCCCTCTCTGGAACTGGCTGGCTGCTGACAAGACCTTCTAAAACTAGTCTGGGACCAGTTAGAGACTCAGCCTCTTCTAGGCCAAGAGTTCCATGGTGGTGCTGGCAACTTCACCACTTGCCCTTTCCAGGTCCCAAAGCCCCTGGAGAACGGCTGGGGATATCCTGATGGAAGCTGCTGGAAAGGCAGCATCCGGGGCTGTGATGACGGATGTTTTCCTGCTTCCTTTTGGTGATGGTGGCAGGGAGGGGCTGGGAAGGGAAAGCCTTCCCAGGTGGACAGCTTTGATAACTCTCTTTTAGGAGGAAGTAGAGAGAGGAAGTCCTTTTCCTATGTCCCCACTCACTTCAGTCCCCAAGCCCTCAGAAAGATCCCTGAAGGATGGCTGGCCCAGGATTTCTCATTTCCCCCTCTGTGGGTGACAATAGCTCCTGGGTCGCTTGAAAGTCAGCCAGGCAGTGTTGACTGGAGAAACCCAGCGTGACCTCTGGGCGCCCCTCCTGTCAGCTACTTCCAGAGAGCTAGAGGGTAAGGAGCTCAAGTGAAGGACCCTTGGCAAATGACCAATGTGTGTGGGAGAGCGCAGGGCCTAGCTTTCCATCCAGGTAAGACCCTTGGGCCCATCTCAAGGGGCTGGCCTGAGGTGCCAGTGGACCCTTTGAGACCCTCAGAAGGCATTCATTTAGTACATCTCTGACTTGGCCACAAGCAGTTGAGCAAATGGAGTAAGTAGGAGGGTCTGTCAAGGCGGAAAGAGTAGGTACTTTCCATAGAATGTGCCAAATAGGCCCTACAAAGACTTGATAGGTACATGAGCCCTTCCCCCTCCCCCCCAATTAGTAACTTTTTTTTATCCGTAATTTAAGACCCTCATTTGTTTCCCATAGTGCTTTTGTTTAAAAAGTCATGCAGGAAACTATCCCCTGCCCACCCGCCCACCCACGGAAAAGGCCAGTGCTGGAAATGAGCAAAGGTAGAAAAGCTGAGCAAGGCACCATGGCCTTGCCTTCAAGGAGCAGGTGGGAAGGAACAGAGAAGTCTGCCATGAGGAACGGAAGACTGTCATTGCCAGTGAAACCAAACCACCTTTTGAAACGTCCCATCTGGTCATCTCGCAGGTAGAGCCAGGAGTTCAAGTCTCTGCCTCGCCTCACACCTAGAGGGTCGGGGTGACGGGTACGGGTGGAGTGGAGGTGAGGCACAGAGGTGAGGAAAAACAGCAGGAAATGGAGTGTTTGGGGCCTAAAAGCTGTCAGGATACACTGATACTGGAAAGAGACTCAGGCATCCCATGACCTGATTAGCATTCTGACCTTGCTAATTATCTGTGTGACTTCAAGCAGGTTACTTAGTTTCTGAGACTCATTTTATCTATAAAATGGGAGAAACAATACCTACTTTTTTAAAGGGTGGTCATGAGGGTAGAGTGATAAAATGTATGTGAAGGCAGGTTGCAAAGTCTAAAGCAAGGAACAAATGTGAAGAGTATCTGCATATCAGAGGCACTTAAATAGACACAGGGTCTAACCTGGACTAAGGTCACACTCTCACAGTCAGCTCAAGCAAAGAGCCTTCCCCGCCCACCCCCATGCTGTTAACTGGCTGGTGCCCTATCTCCAGAATCTCCAAGGCCACAGCTTGCTTTCTGGTGGAAAGGAGCTGGGAAATGGGGCTTTGGCCAGCACAGGAGAAGGGGCCTTTATGTGGACCAGCAAAGGCCCAATTGTTACTGAATCCAAATGGGCTGCTTTTCCCAATTATCTCCGTACTCTCTGGTCTCCACTTCTCAGATGCCAAGTTTTAACCCAGAACAAAAGCTCTTGTCGGGACTGATTTATAATTCAGATCTGCTGATGGGGCTCTAAGTGTTTCTCCCCTCCAGGACTGCACTGGCTTAAAGTTACCAGGGAAGCCTCAGGGCCTAGAGTGTCTTAACCTCTGACCTTTGTCCCTAGCCAGGAGGTGGCACCTGTCTCCAGGTGCCAGTGGGACAACCTCCCTGGGGTTTCCTTGTCTACCTGCCCAGCTCAGAGGACCAGGTGGCAAGGTAGACACCTCAGCACCGCCAAAGCCAGAGTTATTACTTCCAGGAGCGGCTGTGGGCGGAGGCTGGCAGTCCTGAAGGTGGCAGTTCTTCTCCAGAGAGGCTCTGCTCAGCCCCTCTCATCTGAACATGAGGGATCCTGGCACTCACTCAGCCTTCCAGCGGCATCACGAGTCATTTCTTGGGGGTAGGCTCTGCGCAACAGGAGTGGAGGGAGCTGGGCAAGGAGTGCCAGTCGGGTCCCTCTGCCCGGAGCGAAACGGGGCAGACTGTCTCCGGAGCCTAGGGGGTCCTCCTGGCTGGTGAGGCCGTCCCGTCTGGTGGACTGACGGGCCAGTGGGCGTTGGGGCCGAAAGACAGACCACTGGCCCGCCCCGGAGAGAAGCCTCGGTTTCCCTTGCACCTCACCCTCGGATACTCGCCTTGAGCTGGCTCTCCCGCTTTCGCTCCTGTCCATAGCGTGAGCGTGGGGAGCCCCTCAGCCCCATTCCCGAGCCTGGCCGTCTAGCACGCGGTTGGCCTTGGGGTACACTTCGGGAAAGACCGGGTGAGTCCGATTCCCCCAAGGCAATGCCCAGTCCCTCCCTCGCCCCACCTCCCAGCGCTGTGGCGCAGACCGCGACTCGGACGCACGGGGTGGCTGGGCTCGGGGAGGGCCGGGGGTCTGTGCACCCCGACGGAAGAGCGGGGAGGCCGGCGGGTCGCAACCCCCTCCTGGGCGGGCCTTCGCGTCCCGCCCCGGCCCCGCTCGACCCCCCCACCGCCTGACGTCAGGGGGAGGGGGCGGAGAGCGGCGGCGGCGGTGGAGAAAGAGCCGGCGCCCGCCGCGGTGGCGCGGGGAGCCCGAGCCCAGGGGCGCCGAGCTGAGCCGGGACCGAGGGGCGGTGGCAGAGGGGCAGCGGACCAAGGCGGGCGGGCGGGTTCGCGCAGGCGGGCGGCGGCGCGGGCTGGGGCGGGCGGTGATCCAAGCCGAACGCGAGGGCGGCGCCCAGGGATTCAAGCCGCGAAGAAGAGGTGAGTGAGGCCAGGGCTGCGCGGGGCCGGAGCCCAGGGCTCGGGGACCGTCGCTTTGTCCCCGATTCGTGTCGGGGCTGCCGCACACGCGAGGGACAGTCTAAGGGCGCAGGGAGGAGCAGTGGCTGAGACAGCTGTCCGCCCCAGACCCTTCCTGCACCCCCCGCAGACTGCTTCGCGGGGTCTCGGGAGTGGGGCCAGCGGTGCTCGCAGCCTTAGGGTCCGGAAGCGCGGACTGGTCAGGGGGAGCGAGGCTAAGGGGATTAGGGGGGTCCCCCGTGCTGTCCGGCCCGCGGCCGGGATCCTCTCCAGGTCCCCGAGTTGCCCCCGGCTCCCCACCCGCGTCGGAAAGTTTGGGGCGGGCCTGGACTGAGGCCGATGTTGTGGGATCGGATTTCCCTGCCACGGCCCCCCGCCCGCCGCTCTGGGGAGGCGGGTTGTCCTGGAAAGCCAGGCTCCCGGCCCGAGTCGGGCCGCGCAGTCGCGGGTTGGAGCGCTGTTCGCGGCCAGCCGCTCGGGGTGGGCAAGCGTGGGGAGCGCACCGCCCGGCCCTGCACGCCTCCCGCCCCCACCCCGGGGCTGCCGGTTTCCCCGCCCTGGGAGGGGCTGGGGGTGGGGGCACGGTCGGGTGGGCAGATCCTGGGAGCGCGCCGCGGGGTCCGGCCCGAACCTGGAATAAGGGGCTGGGGTGAGGGGGCCGACGACTGGGGGGTGAGCGTATCCCCAGCCCCCCGCCCTTCCCGCGCCGGGGTACTGGTCCGACAGGGGGCGTCCGCAGGCCAGACTCCGCCACGCTCCTGGTGCCGCCGCTTTGTTTGCATTCAAATCCCCAGAGCTGGGGGAGGGGAGAACCTGGGGGGACCAGGGACAGGGTCTTGGCGCGGACCCTTTGTTTTGGGGTGAGCAGGTCCCCAGCTTCTGTGTCTCTGCGCCCGTCTTTGGAGGGCTGGTGCAGTGGAAGTTAACCCTGCCGGACGGGGTCCCGGGACCCCAATCCCGGAGTTGGGACTCTGCCAGACCCCTGGGGAGCGCATCAGGCGCTGGCCCTGCGCCGGCGTCCCCCGCAGCCGGGGAGAGACCCCTCTCGCGCCCTTCACTCGCTCCTGCCTTTCCCCGGGCCCTCGCCTGAGAGCGTGGCGGGGAGATTCCGGGAGGAGCCCAGAGCCGGCTCTGTGGTCCCGCCGCCCCTCGGCCCAAGGGCTGGTGGCTCCTAGGAGGTTGTGCGTGGAGGACAGGATGAGGCCCTGGCCATTTCCACGCCCATCCCACCCACTTCCTGCCTCCCTTCTTGGGCAACAAAGGGGTTTCTGGAAGCTGGGTCCCTTCACTCCCTGCCCCACTTCAGCCCTGCTGGTGTGGAACGGGTTTTGGGCTTTGCCAGGCTATTGTCTGCGCTGAGGGAGGGAAGAGGCTGGGACCGGGACCCCCAGCACGCCGGCCGCACCCAGTCCCGCCTTGGGGAGGCTTTTCCATTGCCCACGTCACCACATGCCCCCTCTCACTAAGCAGGGGTTTGCCTCCCAGAGTCAGGTCTTGGGGCTGACCGGAGCCCCAGCAGGGGCAGGCTGTGCTTCCAGAGGTTATTATTATGAATTCCTCGAATCTGTCAGGCCTGAGTGTGGGGGAAGAGAGCTCCCCTTTTTATTTTCTTAAACAACTTCCTGTTGAGGAGAGGGGGTGGGAGTGGGTCTTGGAGGAGGCCAGAGACAGATTCTTGGAGTGCCCATTCCTCCAGCTGACTCAGTTCTTCCCCCGCAGGGAGACCCCATGGTTCTTTGGAAGCTGTGGGTGCTAAGGCCAGGTGTGGGAGGGCAGTAGGGCGCTGCCCAGAGGAAGGGGCCAGGGAGGAACCCAGGAGGCTGCTGGGGAGGCCTGATCAGGTCTTCTGTCCTGGTATCTCCTGCCATTGGCTGCTGTGGGCCCCCTTCCGGGCTGTTTTCTCTGCCTGAGACTCTGACCCTTTCTTTTCCCCAGCAGGGCAGCTGGCCTGGAGCTCAGAGCCAGGGCGTGTGCCATGGCCCCACACTGGGCTGTCTGGCTGCTGGCAGTAGGGCTGTGGGGCCTGGGCATTGGGGCTGAGGTGTGGTGGAACCTGGTGCCCCGGAAAACAGTGTCCTCTGGGGGTGAGTACCTGAAGTTGTGGAGAGAAAGAAAGACCAGTGTGGGGAGCGGGGGTCCGGGAGGGACTGCCGGGGGACAAGGGGTGCCAAGGACTCACCTCTTGCACTGTGCCAGCTTTATTCTGCTGTTGGGCTCAAGGCCCACCCATGTTATGTGACACAGCCTTAGAAAGGTGAGGAATGACCCCAGGGACCCATGGTCCAGGTTAGGACCTGTGGTGTTCCACCTTCTGATGCCTAGGACCAGGCTGGCCCTGCTGTGCAGGCAGAGAGCCATCTGCACTGGTCTCCTGGTGCTTGACTTCTTGAATTATTGTTAGCCCTGAGCCCAACATGAGAAACTTGAGCCAGGATAGGCATGAAGCAGACTCTCTCTCTCACATACACACACACAGTCTTCCTAGCTTTCTGCTGTTAGGAGCTGCCTTATCAGTCCTAACAGACCCCCTCTGCTGCCCTGACATTCATGTCCGCTGGTGGCCCTGAATGGGTGTGTGTCCGTACCCAAGCTGATGCGGGGGGCGTGGAGCTGACAGCCCTTTTTGCGTGCACTCCCACCTGTGTGAAGAGGTGATGTCAGGTGTTTGTATCATCTGTACTCTGGGGACCTACGATGAGCTCACCTCCCACAGGCCCCACACTGGTGCTAATGAAGACCTCCCTTGCCTGCGTGTATCTGGGCCCATTATTGGCTCCAAAGACCAAGGCTGGTGTAGGGGGACCCTGAGGACAGGTTGGCGGCCGTCCGGGGGCTGACGTAGGAGTCCTGTGACTATGAATGTCATAGTGCGCTACTGCCCTGCATGGCAAATGGCAGCAAGGCTTCCCAGCCCGAGGCTTCAGTGCTATCTCTGGTCCCTCGCCTCTGATTTCACCTGGCCTCCCTCCCTGACTTTTTCTCCTGTCATCCCTGGTCATCCCAGTAGCCAGCTGTGCTTGTATCCCTGGCAACCTGGATTTGGGTATGCTGGAAAAAGGGGTTTCCTAAGACAAGGAGCGCTCACAACTTCTGAACGTCCTGCCCTGCTGGAATGGGGGCTGCGTCCTGGCTGCATCCTGATGTGGGCAGCAGGCAGCAGAGCAAAGAAGGAAGCAGCTGCCCAGCTCTGCAGCCGGAGGTGCCGCTGACCCTGAGAGTGAGAGCGTCAGTCTTATGGCTTCCTCTGGCCGGAAGCTGTGGCTGAGATATCCTTCCTTCCTCCTCACCAGCCCAGATTTGCCTCCTCCCAGGCTGGGAAAGGCCATGGAGGCCTGGGTGGAGCTGTCAGAGCCAAAAGGCTACTCAGAAAATGCCCTTTATTTTCAGTCAGGGGGCTTGGCTGACAGCTGCTTGTGGGGCACTGGCTGTAAAGTGGGAAGTGGGTAACTAGGCCTAGGAGACCATGGTCTGCGGAAGGCTGGGGTGAACCTGGCGCCCCACAAAGGCCGGCCCGCCCGCAGCCCTGCTCCTCCCACCATGTCCCCACAGAGCTGGCCACAGTGGTGCGGCGGTTCTCCCAAATGGGCATCCAGGACTTCCTGACACTGACCCTGACTGAGCAGACCGGGCTTCTGTATGTGGGGGCCCGGGAGGCCCTGTTTGCCTTCAGCGCGGAGACCCTGGAGCTGCAAGGAGTGGTGAGAGGTGGGGGCGCGGGAGGCACGCGGGTGGGGGAGGCGGGCCCAGAAGAGCTTTGCTTGGCCAGGCTGTCCCCTCAGCCCGCTGCCTCTGCCCCGTGGAAATCTTACTGGGTCTCCCTCATCTGCAGCGTTTAACTGAGTTCTGCGCTGGGCCATTTTGGGGCTTCTCTAAACTCCTAGGGAACGGGGACCCTGCCTTCTCACTTCTCATGTGGCGTCCCCATGTTGCTCCCACAGGCCATGCTTGTGGCATGTGCTCTGTGTGTGCCTGTGACAATGTGCCCCCTCCTGTCCCCAGATCTCATGGGAGGCACCAGCTGAGAAAAAGGCCGAGTGTATCCAGAAAGGGAAAAGTAACCAGGTGCGTGCTGGGGACGCTGCCGGGAAGGCCAGCGTCCCAGGTACAGCCCACGGGCCGGGCCTCATGGCCCACATCCTCTCTCCAGCACTCTCCTTGTCCCAGTGCTCATCTGGTCCCGTTCTTGGTCCTTGGGTCCCTACGGCTCCGGCCCTCACACAGTAACTGGATGCCTTTCTCTCCCCAGACGGAGTGTTTCAACTTCATCCGCTTCCTGCAGCCGTACAACACATCCCACCTGTACGTTTGTGGTACCTACGCCTTTCAGCCCAAGTGCACCTACATTGTGAGTGTTGTTTGTCGCTCTCAGCCCCCTCCTAGCCCTTCCCTGGGCTCTGGGCCTGGCTGCCTCTCATTTCATTGTCTCTTCCCTGCCCCAGAACATGTTCACCTTCACTCTGGAGCACGGGGAGTTTGAGGATGGGAAGGGCAAGTGTCCCTACGATCCAGCTAAGGGCCACACGGGCCTCCTTGTGGGTGAGTGGCTGCCCCTACTGTAGGCTGACAGAGTCCTCCAAGACATGCTCCCACTCAGGGGCTGTGTGGCCTAAGGATATCTCCACCTCCCTTCTGGCCTAGCTGACCCTCTGTCTCCCATAGGTGGTGAGCTGTACTCAGCCACGCTCAACAACTTCCTGGGCACAGAGCCTGTTATCCTACGTAACATGGGGCCTCACCACTCCATGAAGACAGAGTACCTGGCCTTCTGGCTCAATGGTGAGCCCCGGGTTGCTGGCAAGGGGACTGAAGGCAACGTGGGTTAGAGACACTGCAAAAGCCCCAGGTCCTCCCCGCCGCTAATTCCATTCCCCTCCCATAGAACCTCATTTTGTCGGCTCTGCCTACATACCAGAGAGTGTGGGGAGCTTCACGGGAGACGATGACAAGGTCTACTTCTTCTTCAGCGAGCGAGCCGTGGAGTACAACTGTTATACAGAGCAGGTGGTGGCTCGCGTAGCCCGCATCTGCAAGGTACAGAATCCCGTGGTGGTGAGCCCTGGGAGCCACGCTGGCCCGGCAGGGCTGACCGGCAGTGTCTCCTTGCCTCTGCCAGGGAGACATGGGAGGCGCGCGGACCCTGCAGAGGAAGTGGACCACCTTCTTGAAGGCGTGGCTGGTGTGCTCGGCCCCTGACTTGCAGCTCTACTTCAACCAACTGCAGGCGCTGCACACCCTGCAGGACACCTCTTGGCCCAACACCACCTTCTTTGGGGTTTTTCGGGCACGATGGTGAGTTGGCCAGGAATCCTTAGGGGTGTGGAGGGGCAAGTTTGCAGATTGAGGATGGTTTATGGGTGCAGGCCTCTGGGGGAAGTCCAGGTGGTCAGTTGTCCAGAAGCCAGGGAGGGTGTTGGACATGTGCTCCTTTTCAAAGCAGCCAGTGAGAGGTGGGCAATGTCCTGCCCCTGTAACCCTTAAGAGCTGCCGTTACAGTGTGTCCATGCCCACTTTGTACTGGGCCCCGCTTTCCTACGATGCCCTGAGCTGGGGTAAAGTGGGCACCTGGCCTGACCCTGGGGGTCCTTCCCTTGCGGTGACAGGGGTGATGTGGACCTGTCGGCAGTCTGCGAGTACCAACTGGAAGAGATCCAGAAGGTGTTCGAGGGTCCCTACAAAGAATACCGTGAACAAGCCCAGAAGTGGGGCCGCTATACCGACCCAGTACCCAGCCCACGGCCTGGCTCGGTGAGTCCTCTGGGCAGCATGTGCTCCTGCCCACGGCTCTGGGGCCACAGCCCCTGGGCTGACAGCTCTCCCCCGCCTCCGTCCCCAGTGCATCAACAACTGGCATCGCCGCCACGGCTATACCAGTTCCCTGGAGCTGCCTGACAACACCCTCAACTTCATCAAGAAGCACCCGCTGATGGAGGAGCAGGTGAGGCCTCGGTGGGGCCGGCCCCTGCTTGTGAAGAAGGACACCAACTTCACCCACCTGGTGGCTGACCGGGTCACGGGGCTTGACGGAGCCACCTACACAGTGCTGTTCATTGGCACAGGTAGGCACTTGGGGGTGTGGGCGTGGCTGCTGTCGGCTTGGGGAAGGCCTGCGTGCCCGGGGAGGGAGATGTGGAGATGCCCTCGTGCCCCCTGGCTCACAGCTGCCCTCCCCCAAACCCCCACAGGAGATGGCTGGCTGCTCAAGGCTGTGAGCCTGGGGTCCTGGGTCCACTTGATCGAAGAGCTGCAGGTTTTTGACCAGGAGCCCCTGGAAAGCCTGGTCCTGTCCCGGAGCAAGGTAGGAATCAGGCCGCGCCCACCACCGTTCCTGCACCTTCTCTGGTCTTCTGCTGAGCCAGTGCAGGGGTGAGCACCAGGAAGTAAGTTCCCGGGAGTGAGATGCTAACGGAATCCATGCCCGCCGGTGTTACACAAAGCCTGGTCCCTGTGAGGCTGCGTTCCCGGAACTGGGTCTTGGCAGCTGCGCTCGGTGCTTTTTTCAGATCCCTCAGGGCTGTGCTGTGCCTCTGCCCCATGCAGGCTCTTCTCTGGGGTGGCGCCACTGGCAGGCTGGCAGGCTGCTTGCTCAGGACGCCCTCGTGTTGGGTTTCCCCCAGGGCCCGGGGCCCCGGCTCCACTGCTTCCCTGTGGTGCCCCTTGCACCTTGCCCTCACGAGGCACTCTCTTCCCGCCTGTTCATGGCACCCTGAACTCTCAGATGCTGATCTTCTACAACTACTGCGGCCCAAACTGTTCCCAGAACATGGGAAAATGGCAGAAAGAAAGTCTGTGGTTAAAGAAGCACATAGCTTGGCAATCACCATTCAAACAGGGAAACACCTCACGCTGTGCTGGTGCTATTTGAGGCCGACGCGCCCCGTGGACGTGTGTACTCTGTGTACCGTTCTGGGGCCGTGTGCACATGCGTGCGTGTGCTGACACTTGGCCTGCGGGTCTGCGGCCCCTTTTAATAAGGTCATGTCTGTCGGGCGCTGAGGATTGTGGCTGGATTGTTCTCCAGCCCTTAGATTACCATCCTTGGGATTTGCACGCTGCTGTCTTCTATCTTTTGGCACCTTTTGCCCTTGTGTCCCCCACCCCAACCCTGCAGTGCCAAGCGCCCCTGGGTGCTGGCCTGGCCCGGCTGACCCTCCCCCCTTCATCGGTTCTCTTTCAGAAGTTGCTGTTTGCAGGCTCTCGCTCTCAGCTGATTCAGCTGCCCCTGGCCGACTGCTTGAAATACCGCTCCTGTGCAGACTGCGTCCTCGCTCGGGACCCCTACTGTGCCTGGAGTGTCAACACAAGCCGCTGCGTAGCCGTGGGCAGCCACTCTGGGTGAGTGGGGCTCTGTGCACGCTGAGACCCAGAGGGAGGACAAGGGTGGCTGGAGCCCGGATGCTGACAGGCCCTGCTTCCCCGCCCAGATCCCTGCTGACCCAGCACGTGATGGTCTCAGACACCTCGGGCATTTGTAACCTCCGTGGCAGTAAGAAAGGTGAGCTGCCTTGTCTCCCCTCTCAGTGGGATGGGCCGCAGGCCAGAGTTGGAGTGTCTGCCTCTCCCCTTGGCCCTGGGTTTGCTGCACTAACTCTCTGCTCTCTCTGCCGCTGCAGTCAGGCTCACACCCAAAAACATCACGGTGGTGGCGGGCACAGACCTGGTGCTGCCCTGCCGCCTGTCCTCCAACCTTGCCCATGCCCGCTGGACTTTTGGGGGCCGGGACCTGCCTGCAGAACAGCCTGGCTCCTTCCTCTACGACGCCCGACTGCAGGCCCTCGTGGTGATGGCCGCCCAGCCCCGCCACGCCGGGGCCTACCACTGCTTTTCTGAGGAACAAGGGGCACGGCTGGCTGCCGAAGGCTACCTGGTGGCAGTGGTGGCAGGCCCATCAGTGACCCTGGAGGCCCGGGCGCCCCTGGAAAACCTGGGGCTGGTGTGGCTGGCCGTGGTGGCCCTGGGGGCTGTGTGCCTGGTCTTGCTGCTGCTCGTTCTGTCATTGCGCCGGCGGCTGCGGGAGGAGCTGGAGAAAGGTGCCAAGGCAGCAGAGAGGACCCTGGTGTACCCGCTGGAGCTGCCCAAGGAGCCCAGCAGTCCCCCCTTCCGGCCTGGCCCTGAGACAGATGAGAAACTGTGGGATCCTGTTGGCTACTATTACTCGGACGGCTCCCTCAAGATTGTGCCTGGACACGCCCGGTGCCAGCCCAGGGGAGGGCCCCCTTCTCCTCCTCCTGGCATCCCTGGCCAGCCCCTGCCCTCTCCCACTCGGCTGCACCTGGGGGGTGGGCGGACCTCGAATGCTAACGGTTACGTGCGCTTACAGCTAGGAGGTGAGGACCGCGGAGGGCTCGGGCACCCCCTGCCTGAGCTCGCTGACGAACTGAGGCGCAAACTGCAGCAGCGCCAGCCGCTGCCGGACTCCAACCCCGAGGAGTCCTCAGTATGAGGGCCGCGCCCGCCGCGCAGCGCGGGAGGCGCAGCCCCTCCTTTTGCACAGGCACCAGCTACCTCAGGGACGCTCGGGGCGCCCCCGCCCGGCACCACCGGCACCGGCACCGCCGCTTGGTGTGGCCCACCAGGGCACCGGCCTCGCAGAAGGCATCGTCCTCTCTGTGATGGGGCTGTGAATTGTCGGCACGCGGGACCCCAGCAGCTGAAACTTTTCAAGGCAGAAGTTGGAGATGTGGGTGTGTTTGTATATATATGCGTGTGTGTATGTGCGTGTGTGCACGTGTGTGTATGTTGTGGGGTGTGTGACATAGTCTTCCTGTTTCTGTCGAGTCTTCCCTTGGCCTGGGGTCCTCCTGGTGAGTCATTGGAGCTATGAAGGGGAAGGGGTCGTAACACTTTGCTTCTCCTACCCCCCAGCTGTCTGTCCCCAGCGTGGGGCAGCGATGTACATACGGGGTGGGCTGGGCAGGGTGCCGGGCCCCTTGCCGGGAGTGCAGGGCTCTGGGGTGGGCCTCTCCTGCCCCTAGGGCTGTGAATGTTTTCAGGGTGGGGGGAGGGAGATGGCGCCTCCTGTGTGTTTGGGGGCAGGGTGGGCAGGGCCTCCCACTTGGCCCTGGGGTTCAGTGGTATTTTATACTTGTCCTCCCTACAGGGCTGGGAAAGGTTATGGGGGGAGGGGGCGGGGAGGAGAGGGGGTGGGCATGCTGGGGGGACGGCATGCCCTCTCCCAGCCCTAGGAGGAGGGCTCCTAACAGTGTAACTTATTGTGTCCCCGCGTATTTATTTGTTGTAAATATTGAGTATTTTTATATTGACAAATAAAATGGAGAAAATGACATCGGTGCCGTGAGGGGGGTAAGATATGTGGGTGAGAAACTTCTGGGCGCAGGGAGGGAAGGCTCCCTGTGGAGTGAGTGAGGCTGGACTGGCCCCACTGAGCGGCCTGAGCAGCTGCCCCTCCTCCGGGTCCCGCCTGCCTGTGCCCCTCTCTGGAGGGGGGCCAGCCCGGACTCCAGTGGTTTCCCACAGTGGTGGCCATGGAGCTGGGAACCAGACCAGGGCCACAGCCCCTTGGGAGCCAGCCTTGGCTTCTGGCCAGAGGAAGAATCGGGGCATTGGGAGCCCGGGCAGGAGAGGAGGAGGGGCCTGCCTTCCCAGAACAGGGGACAGGGGGGAGGTGGGAGTGGGGCGGCAGGAGGGGCACAGACTGGCCTGAGGGAGGCCAGGGCTCGCAGCTGGTTTAGGGGACGAAACGTTCCTTCCAGCCTCCTACGCTGAGGGAGTGCTGGTCTAGTTCAGCGCCTGTGGCATGGGGCGTGGAACTCTCCCCACTGCCACCCGGTGTGTCCCAAGCCACTGTCCTAAGGAGCGGTATGGGGCCTAAGACTTGTAAGAAAAACGGGACCAGCCTGGATTCTATAATCCATGCGCACAGATGGAGGCAGTCAGGTGAAATGTCCTCTACCCTTCACTGGTCTGGGGGCTGCGCAGGGGCTAAACAGGCCGCTGCCCCGGTGTCCTCAGCTGGAGAGGGCTGCCATCCGCTGACGGGGGTGCTAGCCTCCTGCGTGGTCCGTAAACGTCAGCGCGGAGAGGCTTTTAATACATGAAGATCCATTTCGTGAACTAGGCGCCCCCCGTGGGGGTGGAGGTTGGGCGCAAGGCCCTGTCCGGCTCTCGGGGTCGCCACCTGCCTGCCACGGGCTTTCAAGGAATGGGCAGGAGGGGCGTGAGGAGGGAGGGTGTGGGGAGGTGCGCGGCCGCCGTAAGACATCTTTCTGGGCCTGAGGGTGCGCTCGCGGATCCCTGCTCGGGACGCCCGGTGGACAAGGAGGACCTGGAGGGCTGGATTCTGGCGAGCGTCACCTAGAGGCTCCGGATCGGGCCTGCCCGCCTCGTCCCCAACCCTACCAGACCGGCGGCCCGGGAGTCGGGTTCCTGAGGCCAGCTCGGCGCGCCCGACCCTGCCCTTAGCCAAAGGCGCCCTCTCGTGGCCGCCTCGCAGCGACGCACAGCGCAACAAGCCTCGTCCCGCCCCGCCACCCCGATTGGCTCCCGAGCCATCGCCCAGACGCCCTACTGGCCGGCCCTGCGCGCTTGCCTGCCGGCGAGTGGTCAGACCCCACCTGACTCGCCCGCCCACGCCCTGGGCGGCATGGCGGCGTCGCGGCCCTACGCCGACTACCCCTGCTGCGCCCACTCCAGCGCCGCGACCGGCGTGCAGCAGACGCTAGACGAGATGGACTTCGAGAGGGGTGAGGCCCGGGAGGTGGCGGGGCTCCGGCGTTCGAGGAGGAGGCGGCCGCAGGCCAGGCCCGGCCGGGGCGGGCGGCGGCGGCGGCGGCGGGCTGGCAGGTGGGGCCGTCTCCCGGGCTCGCCTGGTGCGCCCCCGGGAGACGCAGGCCTGCTCGGGTGTCTGCGGGCGGGCAGCCGGGAGGCAAGACCTGCAGACGGAGACACGCCGCTCTGAGCCCCGGTGTGTTGGGCACCGTGTGCTTTCAATGTGCCAAAGATGGCCTTCGAGGCGGTAATGTTATCCCAACCTATAGGCCTCAGAGATAACATTTTGCCCCAGACCACACGGAGATTGATTATGTTGCCAGTCAGGAACCGAGTAAAACAGAAAAACAAGTCTGCTCTTCTCGGGAACCTGAGTACCCTCTCTGCAGTCATAACGCTGCCATCGGTTTTTTGGTAGATGCGACAGCTTTACATGCATTCTCACTTAATAAGAAGTGGCTCGGGCATCTGCTCACTCCCCTTTATCTCCTACTGCCATTCTCTGGGCAACTGAAGGAGTTCCAACACAGCCTTCCTGCTTCCACTCTTGCTCTCCTAACAAGGTTTTCCACTTTCTACACAGAAACCGGAGTAACACTTTGAAAGTATTAAATCAATAATCTTACTGGTTTTGGCATAAATCCAAATTCCCTTCATTGCCTACAAAACTCTGTGTGATGGATCTCTTTCTGGTCTTCCCTGCCCTCGTTTCATTTCTCATCCTTCTCTTCCCCCAATCACTGTGCTTCAGCCACCCTGGTCGCCTTTTGCTTTCTCAAAAACACAAGATCTCTTCCTGACTTAAGCCATTGTACTTGCTGTCCCATTTCCTCAGAATGAACTTCCTGCAACCATCAAACTAGCTAATGCTTTTCCTTCTGGTCTCAGCTCAGATATCACCTCTTCAGAGAGACCCACCCTGAACACATAGTGGTTTTCAACTGGGGGCAATTCTGCGGGGTGAAGGTTTTTGGCAACGTCTAGACACATTTTCCATTGTTGGAACTGGGAGGGTGCTACAGATGTCTGGTAGGTGGAGATGAGGGACACTGCATAGATACTACAATGCCTAGGGCAGCTTATCATAACAAACATCTGGCCGAAAACCTCCATTTTGCAGCTGTTGAGAAACAGACCTTGCCTTATCCAAAGTAGGGTCCTTTTCCCTTCAGGTTACTCTGATATATCACCTCGCTTTCATCAAAGCAGTTTTTTCAATCTGACATTATTTTGTTTGCTTCTCATTTATTATCTATTTCCCACACATGGAAAAGATTCTTACCTATTTTGTTGTGTGGACTTTTTTCTTCTTCATATAGTATCTTCTCTCTGGGTTTTTTACAGTGCGAATGCACGCCTGGACAAGAACACACAGACACACAGACACAGACACACACACACACACACACACAGACACACACACACACACACACACACCCCTTAGGTATAAAATTCTAGGCTGACAGTTATTTTCCCCCCGTCAATCATTTGGAGGTATTATTGCTTTATCTTCTTGTATCCGCCACTGCTGATAGGAAGTCTGCTGATAATCTGATTGCTATTCTTCAATGGGTGATGATCTTTCCTTTTTGGTAACTGTTAAATGTCCTCTTTATTTTTGATATTTGGTTGTTTCACCATGCTAGATTTGTTTTTATTAATCCTTGAGATTTAATGTGGTTTTTTTGAGAACTCATGGTTGTCTGCTTCAGGATGATTCTCTGATGCTATCTCTTCAAACATTGCCTCTCTCCTATTCTATCCAGTTTCTGTTTTTTGTTTTGTTTTTGAAACTCCGGAGATTAGACATATGTTGATACATTACCTTTCTTCCATGTTTCTTTGCCTTTTTAAATATTTTTCTCTTTACCATTCTGCATTCTGGGTGATTTCCAAACCACTAATTCTCTATTCAACTGGGTCTGCAGTACTGTCCAACCATATATTGCTGTTGTTTTATTTCAGTGATTCTTTTTAATGGATCGACTTTTGTTTCAGATCAGCCTATCCTTTTTCCCCTCTAATGTTCTGTTATGAACATATTAAATGTTGTTGTAAAGTCTTTTAGATTGTGCTATCATGGCTAATTTTTGAAGCATGCAATTTCCCATTTGCTGTATTTGCTGACTTCCTGGCAAGGCAGTGGGTTGCTTCTTTGTTTTGCAATTTTTAATCTTTGAACCCACCATGGGGGTTCTCTTGTAAGATGCTCTCTTTGCTGGCTTGTGGAGGCATCCTCATAGGATTTTTCAGAAGTTACTTCTGCCTGTCCTTATAGGGTTCACTTGTCTGGGTCAGTTTTTGTAACAGATCCAGATTATGACGGATTCTGAGATTGGGATTTTGCTTCCTAAGAGTAATGTAGACACATATGGTTCCCACACCTCACAAGCTGCATAAGTCAGTGTATCTGATTTTTTAGGCTTCTGTGCTTACTGTCTTCTCACACCTATTCAAATGGTGCCTTTTCTCATTTCCTTTAGGTTTCTGTCACCTTTTAGGATAGACTATAAAATAATAAATGTCACTTTTTCAGAGATGCCATCCCTGACCACAGCTTTTGCCCCTTCTCTTTTTAGTTTTCTTCACTGCATTTAACACCACCTGGCTTACTCCATTTTTTTTCTTGTCTGTTTTAATCAGAATGTAAGCTCCGTAAGACCAGAAATGGGGGTGGGGGTGGGGGTGGGGGAGCATCTTGTATTCTTGGCTGACCCATAGTGCCCAGAGCAATGTCAGATACATAGTAAGCATTCAGTAAATACGTGATGAATGAGTGAGGTGCCTGGGCATGGCAGTTTGCTCCCTGCTGCTCTTTAGGGCAGGAGAGTGGAGCTGTCCCAGCCCCAGTTCATCCATGACGTGACACCACTCCCAGCTTTGTGCACAGAGGCTTGCTCTAAGGTTCCAGCTCCCTGCCATGCACATGACCTGCAGTCTTTGCTCCAGATTCAAGCCACAGCCCCTGAGATGTGAGTCCAGTTACGAGGACTCTTTGGATTCTATAAATTCAGTACCTCGTGACAACTTCTGCCATAGTTTTTCACCTTGTTCTGGCACCTGGCAGTGTCCTGTTGATTTTGGATTTGACTATATATTCAAACAATGTAAACATTCCTTTATCCAATGTTTGTGTGTTTGAAGTGGGAAGAAGGGATCTCTATATTGTCTATTCCTGTTGCCCTCCTTAGATAGGCCCCTTGTCTGTCTTATTCTCAACTATGTCACCAGTACCTAAGACAGTCCTTGGCACAGAGAATGTACTTGGTTAATATTTGTTGACTGAATGAATCCCCATTTTATGGGTGAGAAAGTAGAGGTCAGGAGGTAACAGAAGCACTAACCCCGAGGCATTCAGCTTCATCCAGGACTTTGGTTGTCTTTCCACAGGCATCTGGTCAGCAGCCCTGAATGGAGACCTGGGCCGAGTGAAATATTTAATCCAGAGAGCAGCGGACCCCAGTCAGCCTGACTCAGCTGGCTACACTGCTCTGGTGAGCTGGGAAGGACCACAGGGTCAGAAGACAGAGATGCCCCAGCTCAGGGTACCTGCTCTCAGGGGGATGGATGTTTGCCCTCTGTCACTGCTCTCCCTTTCTTCTCCCTCAGAATGGTTTCTGTTTTAAACATCATGTGATCCTGGGCTTTTTAAATTAGTGTAAGTGCTGTACATCAATTATTGAATTTCATTTTCATAACAATCCTGTGAGGTAGGAAAGATTCTTGTCCCCATTTTCCAGTTGAAGAAACTGATGCTAGAAATGAAGGCGCCCCCATACACAAAAGTAAACTTGAAATGGATCAAAGACCTGAATGTAAGTCATGAAACCATAAAACTCTTAGAAGAAAACATAGGCAAAACTCCCTTGAATATAAACATGAGCAACTTCTTGAACATATCTCCCCGGGCAAGGGAAACAAAAGCAAAAATGAACAAGTGGGTCTACATCAAACTAAAGAGTTTCTGTACAACAAAGGACACCATCAGTAGAACAAAAAGGCATCCTACAGTATGGGAGAATATATTCATAAATGACATATCCGATAAGGGGTTGACATCCAAAATATACAAAGAGCTCACGCACTTCAACAAACAAAAAGCAAATAATCCAATTAAAAAATGGGCAGAGGAACATGGGTAGAGGGATATGGGGAAAGCAGTATAACAGAGAAGACAAGTGATTCTATAACATCCTTCTACGCTGATGGACAGTGACTACAATGGGGGGGTGTGGTGGGGACTTGATAATAGGGCGAATCTAGTAACCATAATGTTGCTCATGTAATTGTATATTAATAATAGCAAAAAAAAAAAAGGGCAGAGGATCTGAACAGACACTTCTCCAGAGAAGAAATTCAGATGGCCAACAGGCACATGAAAAGATGCTCCACATCCCTAATCATCAGAGGAATGCAGATTAAAACCACAATGAGATATCACCTCACACCAGTCAGGATGGCCACCATCCAAAAGACAGACAACAACAAATGTTGGTGAGGAGGCGGAGAAAGGGGAACCCTCCTATACTGCTGGTGGGAATGTAAACTAGTTCAACCATTGTGAAAAGCGATATGAAAGTTCCTCAAAAAACTCAAAATAGAAATACCATTTGACCCAGAAATTCCACGCCTAGGAATTTACCCTAAGAATGTTGCAGCCCAGTTTGAAAAAGACAGATACACCCCTATGTTTATCGCAGCACTATTTACAATAGCCAAGAAATGGAAGCAACCTAAGTGTCCATCAGTAGATGAATGGATAAAGAAGAGGTGGTACATATACACAATGGAATATTATTCAGCCATAAGAAGAAAACAAATCCTACCATTTGCAACAAAATGGATGGAGCTAGAGGGTATTATGCTCAGTGAAATAAGCCAGGTGGAGAAAGACAAGTATCAAATGATTTCACTCATCTGTGGAGTATAAGAACAAAGCAAAAACTGAAGGAACAAAACAACAGCAGACCCACAGAACCCAAGAATGGTCTAACAGTTACCAAAGGGAAAGGGACTGGGGAGGATGGGTGGGAAGGGAGGGATAAGGGCAATAAGGGGCATTACAATTAGCACATATAATGTAGGGGGTGGGCACAGGGAAGGAAGTATAACACAGAGAAGACAAGTAGTGATTCTGTAGCATCTTACTACACTGATGGACAGTGACTGTAATGGGGTATGTGGTGGGGACTTGATAATGGGGGGAATCTAGTAACCACAATGTTGCTCATGTAATTGTATATTAATGATACCAAAATTTTAAAAAATAAATAAAAAAGAAATGGAGGAGCCTTCCATGTAGGTGGCATCTGAGATGACCAGGTCACTTGCTCTGGAGCTCCACCACCCTTGTCACCTGCCTGGGTTCTACCGTCTGACCTCAGTCCCTGTTCCCTGCAGCACTATGCCAGCCGCAATGGCCACTACGCCATATGCCAGTTCCTGCTGGAAAGTGGGGCCAAGTGTGATGCCCAAACGCACGGGGGCGCCACTGCCCTGCACCGGGCCAGCTACTGCGGGCACACTGAAATTGCACAGCTTCTGCTTTCTCATGGGTCCAACCCCAGGTTGGTAGATGATGATGGCATGACCAGTCTACATAAGGTATGCCCCCTTTCCCCCTTCACACACTTGTTTTGTCATTATAAAAGTTATGTTCACTATAGAAAACATGGGAACACAGCAAAGCATAAAGTAGAAAATAATCATTTGTAATCTCAGCACTGACCTCTCATCACCTTAGGATTAGTGTACAATTTTCCAGCATTCTTCCTGTGCATGTGAATTGAGATTCAATGCACATGTCATTTCCCTGAGGGAGGCCAAGAGTGTTTTTCTGTGTAACTGGTTCTCTGAAATGTACACATCCTCTTACCTATCCCTGTAGCCCACCTTCCATACGATAGCCAGAGTGATCGTTTAATTGAACCTTTCCTGACTAGACGTACCTACACATGGTCAACAGTGGGAGGAGTAAAAAAACAAAATACCGTGAGAATGGGTTTCCTTTCCACCCCTGACCCCTAGTCCCTCAGTCTTCTAGGTCACTGCCCTAAAGCATCCACATAGCCAATTTCTTAGTCATTTTTGAGAAGTGGTTTCTGCATATTTATGGCCCATGTATGTATTTATTCCTCTCTTGCCCCCACTTGATTTTCTCCTCTAGCGATGGTCTTAGAAAACAATTCAGATCATGCCACACCGTAGACTCCTTCAGAGGCTTTTAGCAAGTCCTTATGTTGGTTTATAAGGCTTCCTGGGGTGAGCCACTGCCTACCTCTCCAGTTTGTCTTCTTTTTTTTTTAATTAATTTAAACAACCAACACACATAAGAATACCCTTGAATTGTAGCTTGTGAAATACAATTCTGGATATGAGTATTAAAATAGAAAATTTTAAGTAGACTGCATGGTTTAGCCACAGAGCCTATGGCCAGTCCTTTTGCTCTCATTAAAAATCTGTGCTCAGTCTTTCATATCAGAGACATGTGTCTCTAAAGGGGCTCTCCGATTCCAGACTACATTCCACTCCCCCCGAGCACAGTGGGCCAGGCAGCCAGTGGTCTGCCGCAGAAGAAAAGACACATAGATGGGCAGTATATCCAGGAGAAAGCTTTTGGGAATCAGTGTTCTGACTCCAGACACTGTACTCCATTGCCCCAGCTGGTAACATGGAGGCCTAGGGGTTGACGAATCAATCCACAGTAGGCACCCCGACTCTAGAAGGATGGTGTTACAGAAAGGTGCTGGCTTAGGTACAGATTCCTGGAATGCTGTGTGACAAGAGATAAAGTTCTTGTTTTTGTTTATTTTTTACATCCAGATGTTAATGGCTGTAACATTTTTTCATGGATGGTGGGAATTGGAGTAACACTTTGTAGTGGTATTTAGATACCAGTTGATACATTTTAAAAAGAGTTAACACATTGTGTCTTTTGGTTTTGTTTTTTATCCTGAATGAAATGTCTTATGAAGTCCCACATATAGAATAGTCAAGCCTAGAAACAGAGAGCAAAATAGCGGCTGCCAGGGGCTGGGGAGGGGAAGTAGGGAATTGCTATTCAACTGGTGTAAGTTAGCAAGATGATGGAGTTCTAGAGATCTGCATTGTGCATGTAGTTTACTATGTGTACAATGTAAAATTTGTCAAAAAAGTAGATCTCGTGTTAACTGTTCTTACCAGAAGAAAAAAAGTCAATGGGGAAAAAGGGCCTTTTCAAGGAGCAACTAAATTTTTAGGAAGCAAGATGTAAATAATTCATTGTCCAGGGATTTTTTAACATACTACCCTCGTGTGCAATGAGAAGGAAGTACATCCGTCCTCTAGTTCATCTTGAGCCCTTGTCCCCTTGTCACTTACACTCAGGCCTTGCTCATCTTTTTCATTCTTGACCCTACCATGCTGATACCCCAGGTCCCATATATGTCACGCTGTTTCTCCCGTCTGGATGCCTCTCCTCTCCCATCCTTCATCTGGGTGCTCTGTCCTTCCTTCTGGGTCTTAGCTTCTACATCACACCCTCGGAGAGCATTCCTATTCCTCAGACTTGGGCTGTTCACCCGACTAACTGTATGCCCCAGAACAACCTGTACTTGACTTCTGACTTCTCTCCCCCCAGAAGTTCTGTCTGAGCACTGTCTCCAGCTGGAGACAGCTGGACTTGCTCTTGTTTACTGTTGGCGCCCCAGCGCTTGGCACAGGCGCTCTGTGAATATATGCTGAGTGAACAACTGGTGTTGTTTTAAGAACCTTGCCAGTTGGAGGGGCAAATTACTTATTTCTTAATAGTCTAAACTGGTGTTGCTTGGACGTTTTACTGCTACAGTTCACACGGTGGGTGTTGAGAGGCAGGACACTGCTGTGGGCCTGGCTGGCATCACTCCCAGCCTGCAGCATTAGTGATGCATCTACATACTTTTTTCTCTCATTTGGGGGATGCAGATGTATGAGGATTATGAATTGCTCTTCATTCTTTAAAATAATTTTTTTCTTTTTATTTGCAAACATTGGTACTTTTTAAAACGAATTCATTTGTAATGCATCTCACAACTGCTCACAACACACCACTGCCTGAATTGAGGCAACAGAATCGAGAATTCTGGGTCTGTAGTTATCAAGGGTACCTGTTAAATACAGATTTGGATTCAAATCTGAGGTGGTGTCCGCTACTCATATTGACTTTGATACCTCCCCAAACCCCTGTAGTCCATCAGTTTGTCTGTTGGGAGGAGTAGAGGATTAGTGGTATAGTTAAAGATTTAGGTCAGATTTTGAGGTCAGACTTACTCAGTTTAGAACCTCCAGGCTGCCACCCCAGCTCTGTGGTCTTGGGCAACTTACTTAACTTGTATAAGCCTCAGTGTCTTCATCTGTGAAATGGGACTAATGATAGTTCCTACCTCTCTGATGGTTATTGTGAAAGTTTAGGTAATCCATGTAAATCGCTTAGCTCTTGCTATTTTTTTTTGGAGGAGGTAGGTTAGAAATTGACATCCAGATTGGGGTCACCTACTTCAGAGAGAAGAAAAAGCTGGGTACCTGGGCCCACTTCTTTCTGCTCATCAGCACGTCCCCAGAGGGCATGGCCTGTGCCTGGGGTATCTTGTGCCCACGGTGCCCTGCATCCTGTGAATGATCTGAACGTTTGTAAAAGATGCTTAGAGATCCAAGGTTCTGTGCTTGCTATTTACACACCTGAGCAAAGAAGAATGGCCACTGAGTAAAGGACATAAGAAAGTCAAACTGAGCTAACTGCCAGAATAACACCTAGTACTCCACCAACTGGCATGCAAGTCATTGGGATATGGTAGGAATTAGGGGAAATCTACTCAGCCAGCCAGCGTCTCCATTTCCACAAGACCTTTTCCAGGACCAGGAGAGCCCTGGAAGTGGAATAAGGAAGAGCATGGCCTCAGGGCATGGCTTTTGATTCAGCCTCTCTTCCCAGGCTGCTGAGAAGGGTCATATGGACATCTGCTCCCTCCTGTTGCAACACTGCCCCGCCCTGAAGGCCATCAGGGATCGGAAGGCAAGACTCGCATGTGACCTGCTGCCAAGCAACAGTGACCTGCAGGACCTGCTGGCCAGCTGAGCTGCCGCCCTCCGCCCCAGGCTGTGTGCACAGGAACACAGGCCAGCTCTCCAAGCCCTGCCGTGGTCAGCATCCGTGCTACACAGTGGGACACTGAGGCCCGAAGACTCAGGAACAGCCCCACTCTGGCCACTGTAGAAGCAAAGGAGTAGATCTGGTGCAGCTACAAGCACAGAAGGCTGGACACACGATCGGGTGCTGAATTAGTTCCTGGAAACTAATCTGTTTGGAAAAAATAAAGTTATATCCTTACCTCATTCCATGCACAGAAGTAAATTTCAAGTAGATTAAAGACTTAAGTATAAAAACACAAAACTATGTAAATATTAGAGGAAACCATGGACTATATGACAAATTAAAGTGGCTTTCCAGCTGTGTGACCTTGGTACGAGTCGCTTCGCCCATCTGTCCCTATTACTTCCTCAGTCAGATGACAGTGATTATAATCGGGCCTGCCTCAGAGTCCTTACAGGGATTGAGTGAGCCAATACATGCAGAGCTTGAGGTGAGTGCCTGGCTTAGAGGCAGCGTGCCCACTCAAAGTCTGATCAACTCTTGTTTTTATACCATAAATCTCATTGATTTTAACGCTCACGCTGATAGATTAAAACGTGCCGTTGCTTTATTTTGCATTGCTGATTACTAGTGAGGTCGATCACCTGTCTTCTGTGAACTTCCTGTCCATACCCTTTGCCCATTTGTGGGTAAAACTGCAGAATTTCCAGAATGTCTTGCCTGGCTTTAGTGCATTTCCGTATCAACAGGTGTTCCTAAGGGGTGGAGAGAAGTAGTTCATCCCCATATTACCTGGGCGACCAGAGAGCTTATCTGAACCTGAGAGGTTGGAGGGGGTGTTTTGCTTGCTTCTGCCCTAGCAGGAGAGACGGCCCCCGGACCATAGTTTGTAAGCAATAAACGGGTTTTAAATTTTATTTCTCTCTTTGACTGATTTCAGTTTCAGCTAGGTATTTTGCCCTGGCAGTTCCTCTCCCCAGAGTTAACACCATTTAACATTTTTTTCTTTTTATTATTTCACAGGAGTTGTTTATGAATCTGGATATTGATCCTGGGTTTTTTTTGTAATTTTTTTTTCTTTCGTACTGTCATTTGTCTCTGTTGGTGTCTATTCATGAAATTGGTAGGCAATAACTATTAAAATTTAAATGAGCAGGGCCAATGATTTGATTTCTCTCTAGCTTCCTAAAGAAATATTCACCCCGTATACAAAGATACTTATTTACAGAGATGTTTACAGTAAAGATGTGCAGTGGAACATGGGCTATAATGTAAAAAGGAGGGGGAGATAAACTAAGTGCTCCCAACAGGGGTCTAGTCAAATTCTGGCACGCATTATCACTGGAGTGCAGTGTACGCTCATATGCACGGCATGCTGAGGCGGGATCACAGTGTGATGTCTCTTAAAGCATGTCTGTAGAAATGTGTACACACACAAAATACACAAGAAAAAAGTTGGGAGGAAATGTATGGAACTGGTGCCACTTCCCTGGGCCACTCTGGCGAGAGTGTTTTGTCAAGGTAGTCTTGAGCTTTATTTGTTAGATGTGATTTTTTTTTTACAAGTGGTAATTTTCTAAGTCAGAGTTGTAAATACCAGTTTGTTTCAAGTAGAAGAAAGTACTTGGCTGCTAAGAATTTCAGTTGCTGCAAAATGCCCCTGTCCTCAAATGCTAAAGCAGTTTTGGAGTCAGTGGCAGACGGTGCAGTCTAGAGCTAAAGTCTAACCTTTTCTTGTCTGTTTACCCTCACCCTAGTCTAGGTTACTCTTGCCTTCCTCACAACCAAAGGCAAGAAATCTCCTTTGACAAAAATACCCAGAAACATAAAGACTGAGTTTCTTTTAAAAGCTCAGGGCTCCCTAAGTCTCAAAACTTGGAAGTACTTAACTGGGAAGCCAACTGTGGGTGGGGCCACTCACAGCCCTTTGGGGTCTGGGGCTGTCCTGGACTCACGGTCCTCCCTCCCTCTCATTCTGTCATCTCTGCTCAGGTTGCTCAGATTCTGGAGTCTTATTTATTAGCTACCAGCTTTCCTTTCAAAGGTCAAGGCAGAGTTCAAGGCATAGCTGGGGGGAAGGGCATGCTTGGTATTTTAGGGAGAATTCTTAGGAAGTTTGTCTGGGTGGCTTAAGACAGGTTGCTTTGTGACTGGGTTAATGATTAATGTTCTATACTTGGACGTGGAATGGACCTCGGCCTCACCTTCCCTGTGGAAAGGCATGCTCCGGGCCGGGAAGCGCCCGGCAAGGACCAGGCAAGGACTTCTGGGAGGCGTGGAGTGCCGGAGAGGCAGGCTGGACGTGGTGCTGAGTGCACTATAGGAAGGACGCTGGCCCTCAGAGTGGTGCTAAGAGAGGAGATCCGTGAGGGAGGGGTGCCTGGGCAGGAAAACAGCCAAGAGCATGGAGGCAGCCTTGGTACTGGTGGGGGCTGGGAAATCACTTGAAGCCTGACTTGTCTCCAGGGTCCCCAAGGCAGAGGTCACCTCCCGGCCTGGCCTGTTTGTGGGCGGGGGCGTGAGGGGGTGGCTGGGCAGAGCCTCAGCAGCCCCACCTACTGCAGTGCCGAGGCTTTTGCTGGGACGAAGAGCTGTTGAGTTAGGGAGGGGGGTATTCCCCCTGCATCTGGGCTTGGGCTCCCCAGGACGTGTGCTTACTGTTGCATCCCTCCCGAGTAGGTGCGGGGGCTCGCACAGGTGCAGGATAGCAGGTGTCTGAGGACACAGCTGGCTCAGCTCCAAACCACCCCCTTCTGCCTTCAGCGCAGCTCACACTGGCGTTTTGGCTGCGGAACAGAGCCACAGAGCCGCCTGGCCCTGCCCCAAGGAGGCAGCTCTCCTATAAAAGGGTTGGGCAGTTCGCCGCTCTCAGTGGGTCTGTGAAGAGCAGGGGGCGTGGACTTCCTCAGTGTCCAGCGATTGGTGAGGACATGGGGCAGAGAGTGGGAGGCCAGCAGTTGTCGGGGTGCCTCCAGAGTGAGGGGTCTGGCTCGGGCAGGGCAGGCAGTGCTTTTGGGGATCTGGGGACCAGGCGTTATGGGCAGAGGTCTGTCTTCTGGTCTGTGCCCAGTTGTCATGTGAGGTGGTGAGGGACAGGGTCAGGGAGCAAGGGAGAGAAACAATGGGAAAGCCTCCAGGTGGTGGGAGACACGAAACCCTGTGAGCCTAGTGGGCCTTGCCCTGGTCTGTGACAGCAAAAGAGGGGGCAGCAGGTCACCTTAGAAGACATGAGGTGACTGGGTGTCGGTTTAGCTGAACTGCCCAGAAGGCAGTAGCTGTGGAGATGGCCCCGAGGGGTGGCTGCCTTGGGGGTTGCAGGGAGCTGCTCTGGAGTTCCCTGGGTGACAAGAGAAACGGTGACACCAGTGGCACTTTGGGATGTCTCTTCTGGTGGGGTGGGCCATGGAGGCCCAGGCTGTCACACTGCCCAGCAGGCCCCACTCTGTCCAGGGCCCAGCCCTGCCTCTGCCAGGAGGTGGTTACAGGGGCTGAGAAGTATGTTGGTGCCGGCAATCACTGTAGAAGGGAATGTAGTTCCACGTGGCTAGAAGCCTTGGGCTCTGCCAGCATATCATTCCAGGCTTTTCTCTCCCCCAGCCTGTTTATTTCTCAGTGCTTCTAGCTTCTGAGCTCCTGCGGGTGGGGGTCTGGGGAGGAGGAAAACAATGGTCCATTGTATGGTGGGCCCAGCCCCAAACACAGGCCCTGGCAACTCATTTCCTCTTCCCAGATCCACCAGAGCTAGTTTTACCACCTTTCACTGATGAAGAAACACTTCAAGAAGAGCCAAGATTTGAATGCAGGCATTCAGAATTTTACCCAGACGGCATCTCCTCTGTCCCTCTGAGCTCGGGGTCAGGTGTCAGTCAGTATGGTGTGATCTGGTAGGAATGTAAGGACAACCACCCCTGTCATTGCCCTGAGCTTACCTGGACAGTGTACATATAGATGTGGCGTCATGCCCCTGGCCCTGTGTTCCTGCGGACAGGGCAGGGGGGTAGCAGGCGGTTATCCTCCTGGGCCTCGGGTGACACTACAGCTGGTGAGAGTCCAACAGCCACAGGGATCAGGGAGAGTGAAGGGCCAGGCCGGCTCTCAGGTCAGGAACCCTGACCTCTGTAGGGCAGCTCTTGTCAGGGTCCCCGACTGCACAGCTGTATTTCTGAGGACTCCTAATGTTTCTGAGTTAATCCTGTTCCTACAGGTAAGTAGAGAAAGGGCTGGAAGGAAAGTGTTGGGATGCGCATATGGAGTCCTGACCCTGGAGGCTGGCCAGGTGACCACAGGCTGGGACTCCAAGAGGCTGTGGCCTGGGAGAGGCGGAAACTGGAAGAGAAGGAAGAGAAAGTGAGTGATGCTGGGGGGCTAGTCTGAGAAGGGCAGGCTCGGAGCAGTGAGGGCCAGGAGGGCCTGGGGCTTCTGTGGGCAGAAAAGATGAGGAGTACACTGACCAAGAGCTCACCCCCACAGCCGTGACCAGTGACCAATGGCACGGCCCCATCTTCTGCCCACTTTCTGCCCAGCTTGAGAGATTTAACAGCTCCAGACTTAGTCTGGAGAACCTGGCTGACTTGAAGACTTCAAATATGGAAAGAAAGGCTCCAGAAGCACAGTTCCCCGCAGGGCCCCCAAATCCGTGGTGAAGGTGAGTGAGTGGTGTGAGCGCACCCAGGTGAGTTCCCCGGAGAGAGCTCTGCCCTGGGAGGGCTGGGGGTGGGCACTGCCACCTCAGCCTCGCGGCCAGCACCTGCCACCCTGACAGTCACTTCTGAGCCCCCTCCCCACCCTGTATTCACTGGCTGGGGTAGCAGTAGCAAAGCACCTCAGACAGGAATGAAAAAACAAACGTGTCATCTCACAGTTCCAGAGGCAACAAGCGTGACAGGCCAGTTCCTTCCAAGGGCTGGAAAGCAGGAGCTGCTTCACACCTCTGCCCGGCCTCTGGCAGATGGTGGCCATCTGGGGTGTCCTTGGCTTGTGGATGCATCATGCCAGTCTCTGCCTGAGTTCACCTGGTGTTATCCCTCTGCCTAAACATCCCCTTCAGTAAGGACACTCCTCATAGTGGATTAGGGCCCACCCTACTCCAGCACAGCTCATCTTAACACAGCATAGTGACCCTGTTTCCCCGTAGGTCACACTGGGGAGGAATCACCTCCCCACCCAATGCCTATTCAGACAGAATCTCCCTGGGGGTAGTAATTCAAAAAAATTATTTGCATAAGCCACCAGTGGACGGGCCCTCAGCCAGCTCTAGGAGTCCCTTGACTAGACTGGTGAAGATGAGGCAGGCACCCCAGAGGCCTGCACTCTGGGGAGAGATTTGATCTTGTCCTTCAGATCACCTCGCTGCAGCCTCAGGCCCAGCGACAGCCTGTGTTCCTGGAGGTGTTCCTGCGGGCAGCTGCTGAGAACCAGGAGGCCCTGACTGACAAGTGCCTGGCAGGCAGAGGAGACCCCAGTGCCCGTGACAAGCGTGGCAGGGGTGCTGGTCGGACTGTAGCAGCAGCAGCCGCAGGGTGCCTCCTTTAGATGTTCTTGCCCTGGCCTGGGAAACGAGGCTTTCGTTTTACAGGGCACCAATCCTGTGGCCTCCTGAGCTGGGAGGGGGGGTGCCCTGTACCTGGTGCAGGAGCCCAGCCCTCGGAATGGGATCAGGGGGGGACCTGGGGGCAGTGGGGGGCGTGCTCTCCACCTATCTCGTCTCCACCCCAGCTCCACCAGCCTTGCGCCGGGCCTGTGTGAAGGGTCACAGCCAGCTTGTGAGCAAGCTGTTGGAAGCAGGTGCCACTGCGGATGCCTGGGACTCGGTGAGAACTAAGGAAGGCCCATCCTCCTGGCAGACGCCCTGCTTGGCGCTACAACAGGGCGGAGTGCTTTGGTGCTTTTATTTTGTAGCTGGACAGGATGCCCATGTTCTGGGCCTGCCGTGGAGGACACCTGAACATCCTCAAACTGCTTAACCAGGGTGCTCAGGTCAGTGCCCAGGACAAGGTGAGGGACACCTGCGGGTGTGGAGTGGGGGGCTGTTAAAGGAGCAGGTGAGCAGAGCACAAGGACTGGAGGTGGGTCTGCAGGAGAAAGCTTAGCCCTTTGGGGTGGGATGAGGCCCTGCCACACCAGAGTGACTGACCCACCCACCTCCCTTAGACTGGGAGCAGGCCCCTGCACGTGGCGGTGTGCACAGAGCACCATGACCGCCTAGAGCTCTTCATTGCGTGTGGAACCTGCATCAATGCACAGGACAAGGTGGGGGCTCCATCTCAACAGTGCGGCACAGCTTCCCTGGGGTCCAGCGACAGCACCTGCTGACCTGGCCCTGCTTGGGCATGGGGAGGTTGGGAGGACGCTGCCCCTTTCTCAACAGGAAGGGGGCACTGCTGCTCTACGGGGCTGAGGTGGTGGGGCTGGGGGCGCCTAGGAGGAAAGGGTTGCTCAGGGTCCTCACCCCCAGGCTTCAATGACTGCAGTGCAGCTGGCACAAGACTGGCAGCAGGGCATCCGGGAGGCACTGCAGGCCCATGCTGGGCATCCTCGAACCCAGTGCTGACACACCTGCAGGGCCACTCGGCAGCCTTTCACCCCTTCACCCCTACCCTCATCCCCACTGTGGCCACGGTGCCCCTCTGGTTCTCACCTCACCCCGACTTCAGGGCTGCTGTCAGCACTGAGGGGCAGCACCAAGCTCACCAGGTAGGTAAGACTTCCTGGCATCAAGTCTCAGGGCTGAGTGTCCCCCACCGGGGCTTGGGCTAGGACCACGGGCAAGCAGGAAACGAAGTGGGGCCAGGCAGGGCCAGCAGGAGAGGGAGCCCAGGACGGCACGAAGTGAATGGTCCTACATCTCCAGCTACCAAGCTGAATGCTGGACTTCTCGGTGTCTACTGATCCCTAGTCCAGGAAACTGACGAAGCCCCCACCCTCCACAAGGGCCAGTTTCCTGTTAGTGATGCGGCACATGGCCAGCACCTGCCATCCGGGCCATGCAGAGGCCAGGCACTTCTGCAGGTGGCCAGGGCTGAGTATGGGTTTCTCCAGGGACTCCAGCCCTATCAGCAGCCACCCTGATAGTGTCTGGAGGGGCTCTAACAGCTTTGCTCTCGGGGACTCTGGAGTTGGGCCTGCAGGGGGCATGCTCAGCAGGTCTGAGGCCCTGCTGTAACAGAAGCCCTAAGATTGAGGAGCTGGAGCTAGTATTTTAGGGAAACCTGGGGCCCACTATTCCTTCAGGCCGGCCCGCTGCTCTCTGGTTGGCCAGTGGGTGTCTCACCCTGTAGGGGTGAAGCAGCTGGGAGCTGGGATTGCGGTGGCCCACCCAACCTCAGGGGCGTGAGCCTATGCCTGCTTTGCCCCAGGCACTAACAGCACCCTAGTTCTGGAGCTGGAGCTCTTGCCTGGACGCTGCAGCTGCACTTGTGCCACCAGAGGGAGGACATGAGGTGCTCAGCCCACGAGGGGAAACAGCCAGGAACGTCTAACTGGCAGGGGATGTAGGACCCGACCTCACAGGAGGTCTCCTGCAGGTGCCTCCCTTTCAGTCTGTAATGTTCCACGTCACACTGTGTAGACCTGTACGACTGGCAGGGCTGGGTCCTTGCCTGCCAGAAAGTGAACCTTAACTCTGCCCTAAGATGAGGACCACGGGCTGAGGGAGGGGCTTAGCCTCCCTCACACAAAGGTACCTGGGTTGACATCCATCCTGCAGCAGTTACTTCAGTCTGAGTAGCCCTCCTGGCCCCAAACAAGGCTATTCTTACTATGAGAAAGCTGACCAGAGCGACACACGCCTTCCCTTCACGCCCATGTGGGGACGAGGCAGTGTTCACCCAGACACCAGGGCCACAGAAGAAACAGATATTAAGTCCATGGAGAAGATGACTCCCCATCTAGAAAATGGGGACACCTAAGTGACAGGCAAAGCACCTTTCCATACATGTCAGTATTTTCATTCACTAAAATTCATTATCCATCACAGCCCAGTCATCTGTTCCGGGCTGGGAGGGGCCAGTTCATTAGGCCCAGGGCCTTGTCTTCCTCAGCAAGAGAAGTTCAAGCCTGTTAACCATGGCAGCCCAACAGCAAGACAGACCCCAAATACAGACAGGCAGTCCAGACACTTGGCACCTCTGCTCACTGATGGGCAGGTTCAAAGAGCAGTGGCTCTCAACCTTGACTGCTTATAGAATCATGAGGGAAGGTTTCCAAAGTCCTAATGTCAAGGCTGATTGAGTCAGAATCCCTGGAGGGTGGGGCCCAGGTGTCAGCACCAGCGTGCAGATACCACCTTGGCTGTGCAGAAGTCCTAAGGAATCTACAACCCACCACCTAGAATAAGGGAGTTCACAGTAAGATCTCAGGATGTAACATACACAGAAACCTACTTCTACTTACCAGTAGTGACTATGTGAACACTAAAATTAAAGAACAGTACTATTTGCAATGGCTTTCAAAAATTACTTAGGCGTTAAATCGAACAGAACTTGTAAAGACTTGTGTGCTGAAAACTACAAAACCCTGATGAAAGAAATCAAGATTTAAACAAATGGAAACATACTGTGTTCATGGATTGGAGGATGCAACATAGAAAAGACATCAATTCTCCCCATATTGATATGCAGGTTTAATGCAGTTCCTACCAAAATCCTGGCAAGAGTTTTTGTTTGTAGATGTGATTATTTTAAAATTTATAGCTTAAACAATTTTGAAAGAATAAAATGTGAAGAATCAGTCTACCTGATTTCAAGACTTCTTATAGCAAGATAGCGTGGTATTGATGGAAGGACAGGCACACAGATCAGTGGAACAGAACAGAGCCCAGAAATAGACACAAATATGACCAACTGATTTTTTGGCAAAGGTACAGAAGAAATTCAACTGAGGAAAAACAGCCTTTTTAACAAATGGTGCTGGAACAACTGGACATCTATAGGTTAAAAAAAAAAGAACTTTGACCTAAGCCTTACACCCTACACAAAAATTAATTTGAAATGGATCACGGTCTTAAATATAATCATAAAACTACAAAATTTTAGAAAAAATATAGGAGGCAATCTTCAGGACCTAGGAGTAAGCAAAGAATTAGACATGACACCAAAAGCGTAATCCGTGAGAGAAAAATAAGTTAAAAATAGACTTCATCAGGAAGACAAGTAGTGATTCTATAGCATCTTACTACGCTGATGGACAGTGACTGTAATGGGATATGTGGTAGGGACTTGATAATAGGGGGAGTCTAGTAACCATAATGTTGTTAATGTAATTGTACATTAATGACAGCAAAAAAAACCCACTTCATCAGGAAACAACCTAAGTGTCCATCAGTAGATGAACGGATAAAGATGTGGTACATATACACAATGGAATATTATTCAGCCATAAGAAGAAAACAAATTCTACCATTTGCAACAATGTGGATGGAACTAGAGGCTGTTATGCTCAGTGAAATAAGCCAGGCGGAGAAAGACAAGTATCAAATGATTTCATTTGTCTGTGGAGTATAAGAACAAAGAAAAAACTGAAGGAACAGAACAGCAGCAGACTCACAGAACCCAAGAATGGACTAACAGTTACCAAAGGGAAAGGGACTGGGGAGGATGGGTGGGAAGGGAGGGACAAGGGGGAATAAGGGGCATCACAATTAGCACATATAATGTAAGGGGGGGACAAGGGGAAGGCAGTATAACACAGACAAGAGAAGTAGTGACTCTATAGCATCTTAACGACGCTGATGGACAGTGCTGTAATGGGTATGTGGTGGGGACTTGATAATAGGGGGAGTCTAGTAACCATAATGTTGTTCATGTAATTATACATTAATGATAGCAAAAAAAAACCCACAAACAACGAAAAAATAGACTTCATCAAAATTAGAAACTTTTGCTCTGTAAAAGATCCTGTAAAGAGGATGAAAAAATAAACTACAGACTGGGAAAAAATACCCAACTAATCCAATTAGAAAATAGGCAGAAGACATGCACATGAGAAGATGGATGTCAGCTATTATATTAATAAAAATGAAAACCACAGTGAGACATCACTACATACCTATCTGAATAGCCAAAATAAAACAGTGACAATACCAAACGCTGGTGAGGATTCAGAGAAACTGCATCACTCACACATTGGTAGTGGGAACAGAAAATTGTACAGCCACTCTGATGAAGAAGGTAGTTTCTTTTAAAAAATGAGACATGCAATGACCATACAACCTGGCAGTTGCACTACTGGACATCTGTCTCAAAAGAAAGCAATGCTTACACAAAAATCTGTAATAAATGTTCATAGCAGCTTTATTTGGAATAGCCAAAAATTGGAAACCACCCAGACGTCCTTAAAAGGGACGAGTCTACCATGGAATACTAGGCTGCAATCAAAAGGAACGAACTATTGACACGCAACAACCTGGATTTATCTCCAGAGTATTATGCTGAGTGAACAAAGCCAATCCCAAATGGTTATATACTGTATGATCCCATTTACACAACGTTCTTGAAATGACAAAATCAGAGATGATGCACAGATTAGTGGTTGCCAGGGATTAGGGATGGTGACTGCAGGGGGCGAGTGTGACCTGGAGGGGGACCCTTGTGGTCACGGGACAGCCCAGTACTTAGGCTGCAGTGGTGGCTACACCAGTCTCCGTATGATAAGATGATGTAAAACTACACACCCCACTGCACCAGTGTCAGAGTCCTGGTTTTGACACTGCATTATAACTATGTACGATGTAACCACTGAGGAAAACTAGGTGAAAGGTACCTCTATCTTTCCAACTTCCTATGAATCTGTAATTTCAAAATAAAAGTGAGGGGAAAAAAAGCAATAGCTCTAAATGCAACTTGGACTCCTGGATTGGATCCTGCAACAGAAAAAGGATATTATTGAAGACCTGGTAAAACCCAAATAAAGTTTAGAATTTAGTTAATAGTTTTGTACCAACATTAATTTTTTAGTTTTATAAATGTGCCAAGGTTATGTTAAGATGTTAACATCAGGGAAAGCTGGGTGAAGGGTATATGGAGCTCTGACCCTAAAATTACTTCATATATATAATCTTGGTGCCCAGGCTGATTAAATCAGAATCCCTGGGGATGGGCCCCAGGTATCAGTATTTCTAATTGCCAGGTGATTCTGATGTGCAGCCAAGGTTAAGAGCCACTGTTCTGGAGAGAGATGATTTTTCAAGTGTCTGTCTCCCACCTGGGTTTGCTCTTGGAGAGAATTCCTTGAGAACAGCTTCTAAGCAAGCATGCCCCTGCTCTTTGCCTTCATTCCCAGTGGTCCCAGATAGGGACCCAAATTCCTTTGAGACAGGTTCCTGAGACCCTCCTGCCTCCCTCCTCTACCTGATCGCAGGTCCCTGTGATGCCCTAATTCCCACACAGCTGAAGGACTATGGAAGGTAACTATAGGTAAACCAAAAGAAAGACAAATGCCTTCTTGTTCCCACCTCTCTAAAACCCTGCAGCGGGGAACAGGGAAAAAGCAAAGAACTTGAAATGTTTCAGAGATGTAAGAAAATCTCTCATTTTTTTAAAGAAAGGCCATGGGAGACTACCTGGTCCATAACCCAGCCTCTCCTCCCTTGCTGCTGTCCAGGCACATCACGCCCACAGCACCCCCAAGGAGGCCTAGGAGGAAGGCACAAAACAGATCTCACAGGTGGCGAGCCTCCCGGGATCCCACAATGAAAAGGGATTAGGTGCAGCAGAAAGATCCCTTCCTCCCATGTTGACCTCTTCTTGAAACACAGAAAGTGACAATACTGTTAGCAGCTACTAAGCAGGACAGAGAAGCAGCAATTGCAGGCCTGCCCAGTCCACTGGGGGCCAGCCAGCTCACTCAAGGCTCTGGCGGGGCCAGACAAGCAGCCTCCACAGGAGGGAGCGGGGCCATGGGGTAGGCTCATGGGAAACCATGCTTCTAGGTTTGGCACTCAGGACAGGCTGGGGCACATGCTTTGAAACACGGCACTGTGAGGAAAGCCAAACAGTTCACCGTGGCCAAGGCCATGGATCTGAACCCCCAGTGGAAACTGGTACTCTTGGTTTGCTCAAAAAGTGCTACCAGCAGCAGCAGGTTGCCAAGTGAAAAGCAAAATGAGTACAGGTCACAGCCACTTAAAGGCAGTAATCATGCACTCACATTATGGCTTGGCCCCAAGAGGAATAAATGCACTGCACTGTCACAGGGGGAAGGCTGGGCCCTGGGGACTGGAGGTGACATGTTCCTTCCACCCCCTCCAAGAGCAGGGCCGGAGGGCTGGTCCCATTGACCCCCTTTCCTAAAGGAGGGCAGGGCCTGTGGAAGGCTCCTGCACTGATGTCCAGCTTAAGGACAGCCCAGGACCCACATCTCTAAGGGCCATCTAAAACGTGGCCTGGAGGGGATGGGGACAGGCTGGCAGGAAGCTACTCTTCGGCTCTCTGCAGTTCCCCACGTGCTTGTCCATTCCCCAACCTGGGGCTGCCTGGCAAGCAGTTAGACTCCTGGGTTCCGCCCAGGGCTCTCCTCTGCGGGGAAGCTGGGTCTGCTGTGGTTGGGCCCTGGAGGAGAGAGAGAAAGGAGAATCAGTATCAAAGCTGGGAGAGGGAGCAAGTCTTTTGACAGGAAGGGGCAGGCAAGGCAGAGGAGCCTCAGCACCCCTCAGGTGTCAAGGCAGGGCTGGGAGAGGTTAGTCAGGGAAACTGGTCAGCCCAGCTCCACTGCGAGGACTGCTGTCCCGGGGGGCAGGGGGCTCTGCTCACAGGCAGCCAAGGCCTCAAGCTGGGCCGGGGCACCTGCCCTGGACAATAGAGCACCCGCTTGGAAGGAAGCGTGGTGTCCAAGATCTTCAGGAAAAATGAAAAGTAGCAATAAGGGACAGGAAGGGGCCACTCACCCCCCAGGGAGACACGCCTCTCAGTCTGGGGGAGGGCTTAGAGCACTCCCCCCAGCAGCTAATGGGCTTGCAAAGGAAAACAAAGAGAAAGGGAAAGGGGAGATATTTACCTGGGTGTTTTCTTAAAACAAAAAATGCTCACTAGTCCACAATTATCAACTGCAGTTTCCAAATGTGCCCAAGAGGGAAAGGTCTACTGGGAAGGCTAGAGAGAGCAGAGAGAGAGAAGAGGGGACAGGCTGTGGGCCGCAGCGCAGAGGTGGCCTGTGGCTGGGCAGGCGCGGGGAGACAGAGGCGCACAGACACTCGGCGTCCTGCTGCTCGAAACAAGCGGGACGCAGAAGGTGCGGCGTCCAGAATGGACTTGCCCTCGGAAATCCAGTTCTGTGAGTCCACATTTGAAATGGCGGGCCAGGGGTCAGAAACCTGTTCCTGTAAAGAGCTGTATTTTTAGGTTTTGCAGATCATATGGTCTCCATAACCAGGACTCAATTCCGCTGTTAGCTCAAAGGCAGCCATACACAATCCATGAACCGATGGGCAGGTTCCAGTGAGACATCACTGACAGGAACAGCCAGCTGGCCAGATTTCGCCCTTGGGCAGGTTTGCCAATCCCTGCTGGAGGCAGTGAGAAACCATTGTGTCTTCCCAGCATTTCCATAAAGGCACTTCTCTGCCAGGAAATCTAGTGCCAGAGCCACCCAAGGAATGGTGCCGACCTGAACTATGTGACCACACGCCACTATTAAGTTATTCTCTCACAGGACTGCCCCAGAGCAGCTGACCCCAGAAGATTTAAGAAACATGCTTGGTCTATGATAAAGATGAAAAGAAGGGAAAACCTTCATTCTTAGATTTAAGTCCCTGAATACAATGGGCAGTCTGAGCAGCAGAGCCAGAAGAGGCTCACATGTGAGAAAACCAAAGCCAAAAGGCTCACATTTTGAAAAAAGAAAAACATTTTGGCTTTTGAGACACGGGTCTAATGTGATGGTGCAAAGCTCTGTATAAAGGACATCTCACTGAATAAAGAACATGGCAGGGCAAACCTAGGCGCGCATAGCCAAGAGTGTACCTCCATCCAGGAAGGGCTGCCTCAGCCCCACCCGGCTCCGCCGTGGCCCAGGCTGGGGCTCTCTGTCCTTTGCAACTGCACGTCACCTCTCAGAAAGCAGCTTTTTCTTATAAAAGCATGTTTGTGTTCTCAAGTGTGGGTCTAAGTGACCAGAGTGGTCCCCTGCGAGGCACCAGAGACCAAGGGCATGCATAGGGTCTCTGATTCTTCATCTGTAAGATGGTCAGAAGAGCTACCACCTCTCAAATCCGTGGGGAAGTTTTCTTAGGTGGGTTGGAATGAAGTGCCTGGCATACTGTTTGGTAAGAGCCCGGCATCCCCACAGCAGGGGAGAGGGAGAAGAGTGGGCCAGGCCACAGGGCAAAGGCCCACTGTTCCTCCCATGGCCTCTGGAAGCCCTGCCCACTCCTCTAGAACACCAAGCCCTGGAGTGTATCTTGGATCCCAGCCTAGAAGATTGAACAGAGTAAAAGTAGCTTCTTGAATAACAAGGGCAAGAAAGTTTCCTGGCTGTTTACCACTTCTACCCGAAGCCCACAGCCCCTGGCTCCCATGCGCATTGCAAAGTCCATTTCTTTCAATGCCGTCTTCCTTCTCACGATGGAACCCCAGATGGGAGGGGCATGTTCTCAATATTGGCTTGGCCTGACCCCAAGGCCTGAGAGGTGCGCTTCTAGGTTTCTGGAAGTGTCCACCAGCCCTCCACCTTCTGAGCCAGGCCCACTTATGACCCAAATCTTCATTTTCCAGGTGACCTAACCCTAATCCTAAATGGCCACTAGTGTCTGAACTTGATCTTATTCCCATTTAGCAGCAGCTGACCCTTGAACACCAAGGGGTTAGGGGCTCCGACCCCTGGGCAGCTGAAAAACCACGTGTAACTTCTGACTACCCCAAAACGTACTACTAGCCTACTGTTGACCGAAAGCCTTACTAGTAACATACACAATTGGTTACCACTTATTTTGTATTTATGTCATATGTGCTACATACTATATTCTTAAAGTAAGCTAGAGGGGAAAAAAAGTTTTTTCAAATTGTTACCAATCTCTAAAAAATTTTCCAATATATGTATTGAAAACAACCCACACAGTTCAAACCTGTATTGTTCAATTTGTCAACCATATTCTCTAATTAAGTCAGCCCATCCTAACAGACTCTTGAGAGAAAATGTTGACTTAACAGAATCTAAATGCCAGCTAGTCTACAGCTTAGTGTCACCTGAGCTACAAAAAATAGCAAGAAGGGAGAGAGAAAAGGATGGGGATGAGATGGGGGAGAAGAGAAAACATATGGCTGAGTGAGGGCAGAGAGCGCGAGTCTGTGTGCAGGCAGCAGAGACTGGCAAAGGGCCTGCCCTGAGTTGACACTGGGGCTGTGTGCATATGGCTCACCTGCTGCTGCAGATGTCTTGTCTCCGAGCAGCCTGGTCTGGCTGCCTGGGATGACCTGGAAGCCTGCGTTCTCAGGGGACTGGGGCAGGCTCTGGGCTCGGGTAGCCAGGAGTGCATTGAGGTACTGCAGCCTTGTGACCTGGAGCACAGAAAGCATTACCTGGCAGGTGCAACTTGTGAGGCCAGACGGAGGTGAGGGCCAAGAGGTCACACCACCCCCCATGCCCACAGCCCCTGAACTAGGTAGAGGAGTCACACTCAGCAGGACGGGGAAAAGGAAGAACTTTAATTAGCGAAGGACAGAGAAGAACAACTGAGCACTGTGTTTTTAAGATCTCAAAAGGAAACAGGTCTAAAGATGGGACCAGACCACCTAGAGATAGAGGGGCCTCCGGGGGGCCAGGGCCATCCAGCCTTCAGAGCAAGTACAAGGTCTTGCTCTGGGAGATCTCAGACTTAATCAGAGTTACTCTTAATCCATACAAATTTGTAACCAACTGGTCTAGCCTCTTGGGAACACAAGCTGGTTAAAAGCCAGCACCAACGAGCAGTCTGGACGGTCACCTTAATCAACTGCAGGTCAGAGAGTGCCCTCACGGTGTAGTCAGGACAATACGCAGACAGGCGAGTGCCATCAGCTGGCTCGGGCTGTAGGTCATGGCAGGTGGACTGGAGCGAGGAAACTGGGGACTGGTGAACTAGGGAAAGGAGTCATCAGTGAGGGGCACCTCCTGCCCTGGTGGGCACCACTGCCCAGCCTCTAAGGGCCACCCCACAAATCACCCCAGAGAGGGACTATGTCTAGGAACTCTGGAAAGGGTAGCAAACACACTTCCTCCTGGGGAAGGTTTTGTAGGGATGGGAGTAAGCAGCAATGGTCAGCCCTGAAGAAATGCTGGCCCTCCCTCCACATGGACCAGACGGGAGAAAAACCAACAGGTCCCAGAGCAGGCCACCTTGTTGGAGGCGTGAGCTTGGAGGAAGGGAAGGCCGGAATCCTGGCCACTGGAGAGCCCCCATAACCACCAAAGGGTAGGTGGGCTCTGCCCAGAAGTGACCCAGCCCCCGGCTCCAGAAGGCACTGCAGCTTACCGGAGGACGGTGCAGTCAAGGCAGACACTCCATAGTAGGTGAAGGCCCCATTCTCAAACTTCAGGCCTTCTTTCCCAATCTCCACCTCAACCTTGCCCTGGGAGGTATAGAGACATGGGAAGGAAGGAGGGGTAGGGAGAGAAACAGGTGTGGACAGATTATCTTTCCTGCCAGACAGAGCACAAGGAGAAAGGAGTAACTGCAATTATTCAGGGGGTGTGTTTCCACCCTCTTCTCAGACCCTTCCCTACTTCCTGAGGCAGTGGGAGGCTCCGGTCTGGGCTCCTGGTTACCTGCAGGATGAGAATGAAATAGTCCACTGGCTGGCTGCGCTGATACAGGTAATGGTGTGTGGCCAGGCAGTTGCTCTCGTCAAACCTCACTTCCTGGTTGACGCTGGGATGCTTCAGCAGGTGCAGCAGGACCTTCTCGGAGATTCGTACTGGGCTGAATACATCCACCTCTGCCCCATGGTGGGAAAGGGACAGTGTCCACAGAGCCCAGGGGGCCTGTATGACCACAGCCTTCCCGGGCTGCCCCCCAGGACTCTCCCTAGCTGGCCCATGGGCCGCGTTCCCTTCCCAACACAGGAGAACTGGGCAGGCACACACCCACCCGGCTGAGGGCCCTGGGCCTGGCTCTCAGCCCTCTAGCAGAGAGGAGCCACCCCTCAGGGGACCTGGGACGCCAAAAGGACCGCCGAGAGAAGCAGAGAAGTCCTGCAGGCTGCTCTCCTCACTAGAATGGGGGGAGTCAGGTCTGCCCTGAGGGTCCCCTGACCACTGGATGGTGAGCAAGAGAGGAGGGACAAGGCCCCCCCCACACCCCCTCACCTCGGGAAAGGAAGCGCTGCGTGGCCAAGAGCAGTTGAGGAGAGATTTTCACTTTATTTTCATCGTCAGACACCTTGAATAAGGAGAATTCCTCTTTCCGCCTGAGAGGGGCACTCAGAGGAGCAGGCTTCTTCCTCACAGCGGGGTCTCCTGGGGTGGCGAGAGGGCCTGCTTAGGGGGCAGCAGGCTCCCACCACAGGAGCGAGCCCAGGGGCAAGCTAGAGGAAGACGGGTGACGGGGCGAGGCCCGCTATGGGCAGAGCCCTCCCCCAGTGATAAGGAAACAGTACAGCTGCTAGAGGAGCCCCAAGTGTTGGGACTGCAGAGCCGGGGTGGGATGGGCTGGGCCACAGAGGTCCTCATTCCGGCAGGGCCAGGAGAAGAGGGCCTGGCTAGGCACAGCTCTGACAGGAGATCCAGCTCGTTTCCAGCCCCATGAGACCCGCTATCCTCTGATACACACATGTATCTCAGTAAGCTTCAAAGACTGGTGGAGATGGGAAACTGCCGGAAGCCAAGACTCACGATAGTCTTCAGACTCGTCGAGGATCTCCGACTTGATGATCTCCTCGATGACGTCCTCCAGGGTGACCAGGCCCAGCACCTCATAGAAGGGGTCACCTTCACCCTCGTTGTTCACCTTCTGCACGATGGCCAGGTGGGACTTCCCTGGGGGAGGGGATGCTCACGTCACAGCTTGCTGGGGGGCTCCCAATCTGCCCACCTAAAGGACAGAAGCTGATGCTTGTAACCCTACGATGTGCCAGGCACTGGGCGAGACTCCTCTGGGATGCCTACTGAAGGCTCTCTACATGCTCACGAGGAGTAGCCTACCAGACACACGAGGAATCTAAATCTCAGACACCACATCCACCTCCACGAGGCCCCCTGGGCAGCGCACAGCTCGAGTCAGCCCCGGGTCTATGCGACTCCATGCCGTGAGCGTGGTGTAGACAAGGATACACCTGGGCCAGAGCAGACACAACAGGGCTGCAGACACCGGCTCCCCAGGGGCAGTGTAAATGGGGGAGCCCACAGGGGCCACCCAGTCGGACTCCCCTAGAAAAGCTCTCCCAAGTCTGAAAACTGCCCTTTATTTCCAGAAGCTGGTCTATGGAAGTCACCCAGGGGATGGATCTGGCCAATCAGGGCCCAGACTGTGGGGGAGAAAGCGCGGCGGCCTGGAACTTTTCACCTTCCTCTCTTGGGTCTCTTCCAGGTTGGCTTCCTGTTTGTTTTGTCTGCTTGTTTAATAAGGAAATGCAAGCTTGAAAAAAGCCCAAGCCTCTGAGCGTGGGGAGCATGGGGAGTGCTGGGGCAACTTCAGGAGTTTACTCTGCTTTAGGTCACTGCCTATCATATACACAATTCTACACCTGTCCAAAAGAACAGAATGCAGGCCACGGATGTCATTTAAAATTTTCGAGTAGTCACATTAAATAAACACAGGTGAAATTGATAATATATTGTCACTAACTCAAGATAGCCAAAATACCATTTCAACATGCAATCAATATGCAAATATTAACAGATGTTTTACTTTTTTGGTACTAAGTCTTTGAAGCCTGGTGTGTGCTTGGCCCTTACAGCACATCCCAACTCAGACTAAAGTTACCTTTCAAGAGCTCAACAGCTACATGTGGGTAGTGGCGGATGGCCTGGGTGGTCCTGGCCTAGGATACGGAACCAAGAGCAAACTCATCTGAACCATGCCCGTCTGTGTCACTAGTGGAAAACGGCTTAGAACAAAAGCTGGCCAGCCTGCACGTAAAGGAGGTACTTGCTTTAAGAATCTTCTGGTAAAGCAAAATGTCAAGCTCACTTATTTATATGCACCACACTTTACATACGCCGGGTTTAATTACAATGTAGTTGACTGAGTTTAGAAACACAACTCTGGAGTCTACAGGACATGCTCTGCCTCATTCGTTCAGCATCTGTATCTCCAGAGTAGTCAGGTAGGGGAAGACCTCTGCTCCAAAGATGCGTGGAAGGAAAATGTCAAGAATCAATCAAAAGCTCTTACTATTACTAGGCCACTAACCAGATGATAAGAAAGGAGAGAAGGCTGAAAAAAAATAGAGAGATAACATTTACTGTATTCCATCCAATCTAAGATGCCATCAATTATGGGACACATTCTGATGGCTGCAATGTTAAAATGCAGAAATACGTGTCTCTGAGAACTGAAGAGATGCAGTGTTCAGCTGAATGTCCAACAGCTCTGAGGCATTTAATACCATTATGCCCACTGTGCAATTTACAGAGGACACAGAGGCCAAGAGAAGCTTGGTAACCCATCCAAGTGCAAAACCAGGATTCGAACCCAGGCAGGTGGCTCCCGAGTCCACTCTCTAACCATGCGACTTTCTTTTGCTCAGTCGACTTTCACTGAAGAAAAGAGACCCTCCCCGGGGGCAAGTCACACATCACCAAGGGCGCTCTGCAGCACAGGCCCTTCCAAAGAAAAGACAGCAGCGCAATCAGGGAGCTCTGATATCCTGCCAGCACAGGTGAGGGTGCAAGTGATACAGCAGGGCACTCTGATGTCCTCCAACCACAGGTGAGTGTGGAAGTGACTACACTAGGTTGCCTCGCTCCCTCCCAGGAGAAAAAAGCCAGGAGTTCCTGGACAGCTATCTGCTCACTCCTGCTGAGAGACAGGTGTGGACTGAGGATTGCCACCTTTGTAGAAGCTCTGCCATTTGGTATTTGTGTTGGGAATGGTTCACCATTCCTAACGGAGCCATGGTAGCCCTGCCCCATGTTGCACCCATCAGGCCAGAACAGGAAGGCCAAGGCTCAGCACACAAGTCTAACGTCTACCAAACAGGCTCAAGTTCCTCAGTGACCTACCACATGGGACGACTCAATAATCAAGAGAAGAAAAGAGCCCTTGGAAGATGCCGCAAAACAGTGGCCATGTGACTTCACCTTAAAACACATCTGAGGGGTCCAAATGACAACGACAACAGAGTAGCTGGGGTACAAAGAGAAAGGGCAGCTGGCTGGATTGAAGTTTCTCTCTCATCTTATAGGATGAAACTCTATGAAAATACGGAGGCTCCTGGCTGGCTGACCGGAGACCCTCCCTGAGCAAGCACTACAGGGCCACAGGCAAGGGGCAGTGGGCACATCTGCCAACAGCAACCAGAAAGCTCTGAAAAAGCGACCAAGTTTTCATTTGTAAGGAGGCTTAAGGGTACGCAAAAATTATATGGATGCTAGAGAACTCTTCCATAATGCCTGATTTCTAGGATATTCTTAAAAATGCAGTTGGGAGCTTAAATTCCTCTGCCTTCCCTTTTGTTTTTTTAAAGCAACTGTCTGAATATGTCTTTGAGAAAAGTACCATGCTAACATTCTCACAGCAGGTTTTCAAAGTTGTGGCAATGCTGTGCCTTCTGACAGACAAGGAACCAGAGCTCAGTTGGTTTAAAGCTGAGACTCTAAACAAAGCTCACCCAACCTGGGCCCTCCTCTGGATAAATGTCCTCGAATAGTCTCACTGGGGTTGACAAAGAGGACAGAAGTTAAGGGCTTTTGAGGAAGCACACGCTCTTTACTATAGCTCTGAAGTACTCACTCTTCCTGGTAATGTTCACACAAAATAATCGTGTCACCTCAGGCTGCGTACTGACTGAGGGGCGCCTCACCGGGGAAGTGCCTTGCCCGCACTCTGAAGTCCCAGAACAGGCAGTTCTCTGAAAGAAGCACACAGGCCCCAGAATGGCAGCTGCCAAGAGGAAAGGACTCCAGCTTCAGGAAACGTGGAGGGCATCATACACTTGACAGAGAAGCAGGAAGGGAACTGAGTTCTAAAACCTCAGGCACCATATGGGCTGCAATATGCCCTTTGTTCATAAGCAGAATGAAGAAGGGGGTTAGGCTAAAAAAGACTTTAAAGAGGACCAATAAAGATACCTACCAAAGGATTACATTGCAAAGAGAAGCAGTGAAAACACCAAGATGTCACAGGAAAGACATGGCCCCAGGCTGGTCTTCAGTCACCCAGGAGGAAGGCGAGGGGACTAAGAGCTCCCCATCCAACCTCCAGGTTGCAAATCCCCTTGACCTCCGCCAGCTTCTAGTGGGCTGCTTTTCAGCATGCTGTTAGGAGGCAGCTGCTGGCCCAGCCCTGGGCTCATGAACCTGCTTGGTTCTCCAGAGCTGCTCTGAGGCCACCACTCCAGGACAGAGCAGCCTATTCCATAGCCTCCCCCATCTACCAGCTCCTCCCTATCAACATTTAAACTAAACCATCTCGACTCATCCTTCTTAAAACCAAAGAGCAGAAGGCCTCCTCCCCTGCCCATCCTCTCCCAGCCACGGCTCTCTGCTCCCAGTCTGCAGCCATACCTCATGGGAGGGAGGCCAGTCTACCTTAGCTGTCATACCTCTTCATGTCCCCTTCACCTCCCCATCACCTGATGCTGCGGCACCAAATCTTCTCTTGCAAACGGCAAGGGTATCCTAGTCGCTGGATCCACACGACATGACATTGGCCTCTTCTCCTGATCACCCATCCTTCATAAATGGTCTCTTTCCTTGGCTGCCAGGGCAATCCCGAGCCTCTAGCTCCTCCAGCAGCTTCTCCTCTGCTGCCCTCTCCCCCTACACACTTGTGTTCCCCGGCGGTATAGGCTTCCTACTTGGCTTCTGCAGACTGAGGGACCACTTTGTAGACCAGATCTTTACCTCCTGTTCTGGCCTCTCACTTGCATTTCACATCAACTGCCTCTACAAGTCAGCCTCTTGGGCCACTGCACAGATGCATATTTCAATGTCCAGTCCCAGCACGCCTCTCCCCTGCACCACCACCACCAAAGCAAACACCCAGACTTCATCCTCAGCTCCACTGCCCCTCAGCTAACCACAAACTCCTCCCAAGTCTACCTCCAAATGCCCTCTGGGATCTCCTCTCCAGGCCCACTGGGCACCTTTATTCAGCCTCATCACCTCAGCTGCCCCCCTAACTGGGGTCTCCCAACTCTGGTCTCCACACCAGCCAGTGATCTCTGGGAACCCTCAGGTGGTACCAGCTCTGCTCAGTCACCATCCTGGTGATAAAGTCCAGCATTCCCAGGGTCTCAAGCTAGGAGGTCACAGACGCAGGACAAAACCCTCCCCTGCTGACTCCAGGGCCAGCACTGCGGCCACCAGGCCCTGAGAACCGCCAGGGAACCAGCACTGCTGCGGAGGTGTCAGCGGCCCAGACAGAGCACTTACTACCCGAAGGTTCTGCCTGGCCCTCACCCAGGGCTCCCCTCCCCAGAGAGGGGCTGGCTGCATGGCCACTTTCTGGGGAAACAGCTAGGGGCACCCAAGAGATTGTCTCGCACAGCAGTCAGAGCTGCTCAAAGTCTCCCACCCAGTCTGGGGGTAAGGTAGTAATAGTGACTGCCTAACTATTCAACAGCCATGCAGACCCGTGGCCAGGAGGCTTCACAGCTGCCAGCAGGATTAGGGGCTCTGCTCACCTCCCCACCTCACATTATGCAGCCTTTGGGGTCATGCCCATCCAGAATCTGGGCGTGTCACCGTGTCCATCCTGCAGGAGTTCAGAAAAGCCTGGCCAGCGGCCAAGGAGCACCCCCACGCTGCCCACAGAGTTCTGCAGAGGAAGCCACCCCCTCACACCTGGAGGGTCTCAAGTTTTCACCTGCAACCTTATGGCTGCTCAGATAACCCAAGGCGAAAGAGGATGAAAATGTTGACTTAGGAAAGAACTTACTCAGGGTTAGAAAAAGGGAACTTAAAAAGGACAGACCGAGGAAGGGAAAACTAAATCAGCCTCCATGCAGTGGCTGTTGGTGAAATCAGTGAAAGTTTCCACATCTGCAGAAAAGTTAGGAATCATCCCTTTTCTGTGATCAGGAAGGTAGCAGCCCTTCCTGACTTTAACAATGATCCCCGGGAACATCACAGGCCCAGCTAATTTGGTATTGTATGTGTGCTGCGAAAGCATCCAAATATCTCAAGACTATATTCTTTCCTTTGTTCCTTCAGTTTCTATCCAGGAGTCTGGACCTGCTACAAGGCCAATGCCCACAAAAATGACCTGGGAGAGGGGAAGAACTGGGGGGTTGGCGCCAGTGGCCACACCTCTGCAAATTGAGGGCCCTCCAGGAAAAGGGGGTTTTGCTGTCTATAGCCCTCTGACACCCTTTGAACGAGAGCCTTTAAATGTTTTCTAAGTTCACTCAAGAGCTGCAAGGCCATCATCTTCTCTAAAAGGTCACCGAGGTGATCTGACTGCAGTACACAGAAATGGGACCCTTTCTACCAGGCTTCCAGAGCTCCCCACCAGTTTTCTAGTGGCAGGCCCCGGCACTGGAGTGTCCCCAACGCCCCCGCGATTCCCCGGACGTTACCGCGCTTGAACTCTTCCAGGACGGCGTCCAGCTTGGTGTCGTTGAAGACAAAGTGGAGTGGGTGGTTGTAGAAGCGGGTGATGGTGCTGAGCGGCGTGCAGTCTTCGGGGTCCACGAAGGCCAAGTCCTTGAGGTAGAGCATGTCTACGATGTTGGAGCGCTCCTCCTCGTACACGGGGATGCGCGTGTGGCCGCTCTGCATGATGCTGGCCAGGACGCCGAAGTCCAGCACGGCGCTGGCGTCCAGCATGAAGCAGTCCTCGAGCGGCGTGAGCACATCCTCCACCGTCCGGCAGCGCAGCACGCCCTTGCTGAGATCGCTGTAGGGGTCGC
>JAVSCE010009224.1:0-98095 GCA_032199065.1 Smutsia gigantea
CTATTGTAAATAGTGCTGCGATAAACATAGGGGTCATATGTCTTTTTCAAACTGGGCTGCTGCATTCTTAGGGTAAATTCCTAGGAGTGGAATTTCTGGGTCAAATGGTATTTCTATTTTGAGTTTTTTGAGGAACCTCCATACTGCTTTCCACAATGGTTGAACTAATTTGCATTCCCACCAGCAGTGTAGGAGGTTCCCTTTTCTCCACATCCTCGCCAACATTTGTTGTTGTTTGTGTTTTGGATGTTGGCCATCCTCACTGCTGTGAGGTGATATCTCATTGTGGTTTTAATCTGCATTTCTCTGATGATTAGCGATGTGGAGCATCTTTTCATGTGCCTGTTGGCCATCTGAATTTCTTCTTTGGAGAAGTGTCTATTCATGTCCTCTGCCATTTCTTAATTGGATTATTTGCTTTCTGTTTGTTAAGGTGCATGAGTTCTTTATATATTTGGATGTCAACCCTTTATCAGATACGTTTTTTATGAATATATTCTCCCATACTGTAGGATGTCTTTTTGTTCTACTGATGGTGTCCTTTGCTGTACAGAAGCTTTTCAGCTTGATATAGTCCCACTTGTTCATTTTTTCTTTTTTTTCCCTTGCCCGGGGAGATATGTTCATGAAGAAGTTGCTCATGTTTATGTCCAAGAGATTTTGCCTATGTTTTTTTCTAAGAGTTTTATGGTTTCATGACTTACATTCAAGTCTTTGATCCACCTTGAGTTTACCTTTGTGTATGGGGCTAGACAGTAGTCAGTTTCATTCTCTTACATGTAGCTGTCCAGTTTTTCCAACACCAGCTGCTGAAGAGGCTCTCATCTCCCCATTGTATATCCAAGGCTCCTTTATCAAATATTAATTGACTGTATATGTTTGGGTTAATGTTTGGATTTTCTATTCTGTTCCACTGGTCCGTGGGTCTGTTTTTGTACCAATACCAAATTGTCTTGATTACTGTGGCTTTGTAGTAGAGCTTGAAGTCAGGGAGCGTAATTCCCCCTGTTTTATTCCTCCTTCTCATGATTGCTTTGACTATTCGGGGTCTTTTGTGGTGCCATATGAATTTTAGAATTATTTGTTCAAGTTCATTGAAGAAAGCTGTTGGTAGTTTGATAGGGACTGTGTTGAATCTGAAGAATGCTTTAGGTAGTATAGGCATTTTGACAATATTTATTCTTCCTAGCCAAGAGCATGGGATGCATTTCCACTTGGTAGTGTCCTCTTTAATTTCTCTTAGGAGTGTCTTGTAGTTTTCAGGGTACAGGTCTTTCACTTCCTTCGTTAGGTTTATTCCTAGGTATTTTATTCTTTTTGATGCAATTGTGAATGGAATTGTTTTTCTGATTTCTCTTTTTGTTAGTTCATCATTAGTGTATAGGAAAGCAACAGATTTCTGTGTGTTAATTTTGTATCCTGCAACTTTGCTGAATTCAGATATTAGTTCTATTAGTTTTGGAGTGGAGTCTTTAGGGTTTTTTATGTACAATATCATGTCATCTGCAAATAGTGACAATTTGACTTCTTCTTTACGAATCTGGATGCCTTGTATGTCTTTGTTTTGTCTGATTGCTGTGGCTAGGACCTCCAGTACTATGTTGAATAACAGTGGAGAGAGTGGGCATCCCTGTCTGGTTCCCGATCTTAGATGAAAAGCTTTCAGCGTCTCGCCGTTAAGTATGATGTTAGCTGTGGGTTTGTCATATATGGCCTTTATGATGTTGAGGTACTTGCCCTCTATACCCATTTTGTTGAGTTTTAATCATGAATGGATGCTGAATTTTGTCAAATGCTTTTTCAGCATCTATGGAGATGATCATGTGGTTTTTTTTGTTCTTCTTTTGTTGATGTGGTGGATGATATTGATGGATTTTTGAATGTTGTACCATCCTTGCATCCCTGGGATGAATCCCACTTGATCATGGTGTATGATCCTCTTGATGTATTTTTGAATTCGGTTTGCTAATATTTTGTTGAGTATTTTGCATCTATGTTCATCAGGGATATTGGTCTGTAATTTTCTTTTTTGGTGAGGTCTTTGCCCGGTTTTGGTATTAGAGTGATGCTGGCTTCATAGAATGAGTTTGGAAGTATTCCCTCCTCTTCTATTTTTTGGAAAACTTTAAGGAGAATGGGTGTTCTTTCCTCTCTATATGCCTGGTAGAATTCAGAGGTGAATCCATCAGGTCCGGGGGTTTTGTTCTCGGGTAGTTTTTTGATTACCGATTCAATTTGGTTGCTGGTGATTGGTCTGATTAGTTTTTCTGTTTCTTGCTTAGTCAGTCTTAGAAGGTTGTATTTTTCTAAGAAGTTGTCCATTTCTTCTAGGTTTTCGAGCTTGTTAGCATATAGAGTCTCATAATATTCTCTTATAATTCTTTGTATTTCTGTGGGGTCCGTTGTGATTTTTCCTTTCTCATTTCTGATTCTATTTATGTGTGTAGATTCTCTTTTTCTCTTAATGGTCTGGCTAGGGGTTTATCTATTTTGTTTATTTTTTCCAAGAACCAGCTCTTGGTTTCATTGATTTTTTTCTATTGTTTTGTTCTTCTCAATTTTATTTATTTCTTCTCTGATCTTTATTATGTCCCTTCTTCTGATGACTTTGGGCCTCATTTGTTCTTCTTTTTCCAATTTCAGTAATTGTGTCTTTAGACTATTCATTTGGGAATGTTCTTCCTTCTTTAAATAGGCCTGGATTGCAATATACTTTCCTCTTAGAACTGCCTTTGCTGCATCCCACGGAAGTTGTGGCTTTGTGTTGTTGTTGTCATTAGTCTCCATATATTCTTTGATTTCTGTTTTGATTTGATCATTAACCCATTCATTAATTAGGAGAGTGTTGTTAAGTCTCCATGTATTTGTGAGCCTTTTTGATTTTTTCTACAATTTATTTCTAGTTTTATACCTTGGTGATCTGAGAAGTTGGTTGGTAGGATTTCAATATTTTTGAAATTACTGAGGTTCTTCTTGTGGCCTAGTATGTGGTCTACTCTGGAAAATGTTCCATGTGCACTTGAGAAGAATGTGCATCCTGTTGCTTTTGGGTGTAGATTTCTGTAGATGTCTGTTAGGTCCATCTGTTCTAGTGTGTTGTTCAGTGCCTCTGTGTCTTTACTTATTCTCTGTCTGGTTGATCTGTCCTTTGGAGTGAGTGGTGTGTTGAAGTCTCCTAAGATGAATGCATTGCTGTCTATTTCCTCCTTTAATTCTGTTAGTATTTGTCTCACATATGCTGGCGCTCCTGTGTTGGGTGCATATATATTTATAATGGTTATATCTTCTTGTTGGACTGACCCCTTTAACATTATGTAATGTCCTTCTTTATCTCTTGCTACTTTCTTCGTTTTGACGTCTATTTTGTCTGATACAAGTACTGCAACACCTGCTTTTTCTCCTTGTTGTTTGCATGAAATATCTTTTTCCATCCCTTTACTTTTAGTTTGTGTATATCTTTGGGTTTGTGGTGAGTCTCTTGTAAGCAGCATATAGATGGGTCTTGCTTTTTTATCCATTCTGTTACTCTGTGTCTTTTGATTGATGCATTCAGTCCATTTACATTTAAGGTGATTATTGATAGATATGTACTTATTGCCATTGCTAGCTTTAGATTCGTGGTTACCAAAGGTTCAAGGGTTGCTTTTTTACTATCTAACAATCTAACTTAACTTTCTTGTTAAGTAATTGTAAACACTGTCTGATGTTTCTTTATTTCTCTCCCTTCTTATTCTTCCTCCTCCATTCTTTATATACTAGGTGTTTTATTCTTTGCCTTTAGTTAGTATTTGGATGGTCTGCTTTCTTTGCTGATTTTATTTTCTCTGGTGACATCTTTTTAGCCTTAGGAGTGCTTCCATCTAGAGCAGTCCATTTAAGATATCCTGTAGTGGTGGTTTATGAGAGGCAAACTCTCTCAACTTTCGTTTGTCTGGAAATTGTTTAATCCTTCCATCATATTTAAATGATAATCGTGCTGGATACAATATTCTTGGTTCGAGGCCCTTCTGTTTAATAATGTTAAATATATCATGCTATTCTCTTCTGGCCTGTAAGGTTTCTGTTGAGAAGTCTGATTATAGTCTGATGTGTTTTCCTTTGTATGTGATCTTTTTTCTCTGTCTGGCTGCCTTTAATACTCTGTCTTTATCTTTGATCTTTGCCATCTTTATTATGTGTCTTGGTGTTGTCTTCCTTGGGTCCCTTGTGTTGGGAGATCTGTGGGCTTCGGTGAACTGTGAGACTGTTTCCTTCCCCAGTGAGGGAAAGTTTTCAGCAATTATTTCTTCAAAGACACTTTCTATCCCTTTTTCTCTCTATTCTTCCTCTGGTACTCCTATAATGCGAATATTGTTCCGTTGGATTGGTCACACAGTTCTCTTAATATTCTTTCATTCTTAGAAATCCTTTTATCTGTCTCTGCCTCAGCTTCTCTGTATTCCTGTTCTCTGATTTCTATTCCATTTACAGTCTCTTGCATCTCATCCAGTCTGCTGTTAAGCCCGTCAATCGCTTGTCTGATTTCTGCATTGTCTTTCCTCACTTCCCTCACTTCCTCCCTCAGCTCTTGCACATTTCTCTGTAGGTCCATCAGCATGGTTATGACTTTTATTCTGAATTCTTTTCAGGAAGACTGTGCATTTCCATCCCTTCAGGCTCCCTCTCTGGGGTTGTCTGGTTGATTTGGGTCTGAACCATGTTCCTCTGTCTTTTAATGGCTATAGAAGTGGTCGCTGCTAGTTGCCACGTATGTCAGCTGGGCTCTTTAAGACTTTAAAAAGAGAGAAAAAAGAAAAGAAAAAAGAAAAAACGAAAGAAAAGAAAAAACAAAAAACAAAACAAAAAAAACAAAAAACAAAACAAAACAACAAAAAAAAATGCCGAACAGGAGTAGATTCTGTGGGAATGGTGTAGGTGGCGCTGTTGCCCCACTATTCCGCAGCTGTGGCCGCGCCGCTCCGCCGGGCCCTTTATCGCTCTGGCCGGGGTGGGAACAAATAGGAGGCTGTTGATCTCAGTGAGAAGTGTAAGTATGGCCACGCTTCCCCAGTCGCCAGCTAAGGCGTCTGAAACTCCCTGGGACTCCCAGCCATGCTGGGTTGAGTGTGCCGGGGAGATACAGCTCCTCCGCTGGGCTCCTGTCTCTTTAAGATCGCTGAAGAAAGTGCACTTTTTTTTTTTTCCTTCCCGGGAGCCTCCTGCAAGCACCCTGGTGCATTCCCAGCTCAGATCCTGCCCCTCTGTCTCTCCAATCTCTGCTACACTGTGCGATGTAGGTCAGCGCTCCCTGCGCAGATCACCGGGGCTGGCTACTTCGCAGGGTGTACTTCCACTCCCTCCCAGCTCTGAATCCTCTCCTCCCGCCGGTGTGCTGGGGTGCGGGAGTGCTCGGGTCCCGCCGGGTCACGGCTCCGTATCTTACCTGCCTCTTGGGGTGCCGAATCCTCTCCGGTGTAGCTGCACGCTGTGCGCTTTTCTGTGTATTCTGGTCTCTCTTTTAGGAATAGATGTATTTGCTGTATTTTCATAGATAAATATAGTGTTGGGAGGAGATTTCTGCCGCCCTACTCACGCTGCCATGTTTCTGGAAGTTTTGGCTAGCTATTTTTTAATGGTAGTGTTTAAAAATGTTCAAATAATACTAAATTATGTTTGCTTACGTGAGTTCAGTTATGCCTTTGAATGATCACATGTTCGTAATAAAACTGTATAATAAAGTACAAATAGTTGCTCGTAGCTTGAGCCTGAAACATGGATATTAATCTTACTGTGGCACTACAGTTATAGAAGTGGTGCTCAAGTCATACAGCGTCAGCTTCAGGAACGGGTACTCACATTCATAGTCTGCTTGGCAAACACAGGATAACTGAGTGTGTTTAGGCACAGCATAAGTGAAGTATTATTTCCTCTTTTTATTGCAGTATTAATACATTCACTGTGGCAGATCACTTACCCTCATCCATAAAATGCAGAGGGGGTCCTCTGGTGTGTCAGAAATGTTCTATATCTCTTAATCTTGGTAGTGGTTACACTGGTATATATGTTTATAAAAATTCATCAAGCTGTACACTTGAGGTATATGCACGTTATATGTAAGTTATATCTCAATTTTTAAAATTAAATATTTTACACCAAATAAGTCTGAGACCAATAACCAAGCCTAACGTTCTCAAGACTATTCATTCATGCCTGGTTTTAACAAGAAAACTCTCTAGCAATATAAACTGAAATGTAAGAATCTACATAGTCGTATCTGCCCTCATTTTTATATTACTGAAAAGTCAGCCCAGAATTTGTAAAATTAAATCTGTCATGCTTCTACTATGCTAAAAAATAAGAAAAAAGAAAGGGGAGGAAGGGAGGGAGAGAAAGAAAGAAAGAAAATTACTCTATTTCCTTAAAAAGCATGACATTTGAATACTAAGATTTTTTGTTCACAGTAGTTCTAATATCTGTGGTCTTAGGTTTTATGTCTCCATCATCAAAATACAAGTAACCAAAAAGAGAACCATAAAAACCATAGTCTTCCTGATTCTGCATGCTCATGTTTTCCTTTTATAGGCAACACAATAGAAATCTTTGAAGTGTTTTTTAAATTAATTTTTTTCCTTAAAAACGATTTTGTAATGGCTTATTTTATTCATTGATGACTGAAGGCATAGAATTGCTACTTGAGCATTCATTAAAAACATTTTTATTAATATTTTTCAAAATTAATTTATGACAAATATATTGAATACTCATTTCTTAAATTTAAACAATGTTCATAAAAATTTCAAGTCTGTCAAAAAAATTGACATAATTCAGTTCCAGTATACTGTTACCCAGCCCACTTTCTGTGTTGATCAGTTTTATAATAGATAGGGACTGGGTTTTTGAGAAAATGGTAGGGCACATCTGATGGTTAAATTAAAATTCTTCTATCTTTGTTTATATGAACAATCAAGAATTATAAATCTTTAAAAATTATCAAATTAATTTCTTAAGTGTCAAAATCATGGTGTCTCACTGAATCTGCATTGTGCTGAGTTTCATATCAGAAATGAAATTACCTGAATATATTTAGAATCTTACTTTGAAGTGTCTGAGCTGAATAAAAGATATTAGTCGTATGTGGGATCACAGTGTCTTTCTGCCGGGGAAAATGAGCCTTACTGTTTTTGCAGAAGTGGCAGGGCTGACAGACTCCTTAGATTATAATTGCATGTCACTGTTTGGCAAGTTCAGCAGCTTAGGCTCACAAATAGGTTTACCTGTGTTGTCTTTCTCAAACTGCAGCTTTTCTCAAAGCAGTTAAAAGTGGATCTATTTTATTGATTCCTTAGACTTAAAAATGGTCTTTAAAAGGAGCCGGCTTTCCGTGAGATTTTAAATTTAATGTATTTCAGTTGTAAGTCCATTTTCTTCAGTGAAATTTTTTATATTTTAGGTATAGATTTTTGTAAGCATTAATAAGCCTGTGTGAGTACAAAAAACTGGTAAATGTAAATAATTATTACATTTTTAAGAATAATTATTTTAGCAAGATTGAGTTTAATTCTAATTAGGTTAACCTGGTTGACTGGTTATGGTTAAACCTAAATTATAGTACTCAAAAAGTCTGACTGACTGCAAAGCTTTATATCTATAGAGTAGTGGTCTCCTTTATGTCATATAAGAGCATTAATATACAGTGTTTGCATGGTGATATGTCCTTAACTCTCTTGGTCTATTTCCTTAGTGTTGTGTATACTTATCTAGTCTGTATGTTATGTTCCTGAGCAATTTTAGAAATGACATATTGGCATAAAATTAAGTTCCAATCTGTATCTTTATATATTACTTCTTAAAGACAAGTTTTTTTCTTCTGTTTTTTTCTCTTCCAAATTTTCTTTAATGAGAAGTTATTTTAATAATGTTTTCTTGTAGTTTCCTTCCATATACTTATTCTGTTGGTACAGTCTTGATTTCTGCTTTTTTCTCATTAGTGTTCTATCCCAGGAATTCTAATATTACTAGTCTTCATAAACATAATTTTTAATGGCTGCATAATATTCCATTGATCAAATGCCACAGTTTAAGCATTTCTATATTCGGGATATTTTCCAAATTTCTATAATCACAACAAGCACATATGTCAGTATTGTTCCCATAAGTGTATATCTTTTGCTTTTGACATTTTCTTTGGGTTTACAAACTGTCTTTGACTGTAACTCAATAGCAGGGTCACATTTTTTTTCCTTGAGGAACTTGTGTGTTACTCTATCACTTTTGGTCTCAAATGTCTGATGATAATTGTTTTTTTCCATATAAGTCACCTGTCCTTTTTCCTTAGATGTCCAAAGGATTTTTTTTTCTTTAGCATCCAGTAATTTTACTAGACTATGTCTTGGTATTGGTCATTCTGCACTGCTATTCATAGATACATGGTGTGTATCATTTGATATGTCATTTCAAATCTTTTCTTTTAGGGAAGTTGTCATGAATTATAGTTTTTAGTATTTGTTATTTTCCTTAATGTTTGTTTTTCTTTGTTGGATCTTCTTCAATGATTTATTACTTTCAAATCATTTTTCACTTTTTCCTTATTTCTTATTTTTAGAAATTCTTTCCTTTTTACCTATCTTTAAGGTATTATCTATTATATTTATACATTCTTGTATTCCTTTTAAATTAGCTTTCAGTTAGCTGTTAATTGTAGCTATTAATTGTTTGACCTAGTAGCATATATTTTGGGGTTCCTGGCAATAACTGATTATCTAGTTTTGTTGTAAATGTTGTTCATGGGATTTTAGTTTTGCTATCTGGTTTTCCATCTGTCTGTTAAACACACACACACACTCTCTCTCTTTCTCTGTCATACTCTTAGAGTTACTGTGCTCAGGATCTCTAAGACCAGGTTTGCTGATTCACTAGGAGGACTCACGGATCCAACATATAGTCATACGTAGGGCTATGATTTATTATAGTGAAAGGATACAGAGCAGATCAGCAAAGGGAAAAGGCATGTGCTGTGAATTTCTGAGGAAACCAGACATGAGTTTCTAAGAGTCCTCTCTCGGTGGAGAAGATGTACTTAGAGTCCCCAGCATCATATCTGACAACATGTATGGAACATTGTCTTCAAAGAAGTTCGTTAGAGACTCATTGCCCAGGGATTTTATTTGAGGCTGGTTCCCCAGGCACCCTCTGCCTAGCACGTATAAAAATTCTAAATTCCCAGAAGGAAAGCAGGTGTTCAGCTATGTGTCAGTCATAAACCATATCTGTTGCATGAACAGTTTAGGCACAGTGAGCCACTCTTGTTAAGTAAAGTAGTGGGAACCCTCCCCAAATCTTTCCAGATGCCAGCCAAGGGCCAACCTTGAAAGCAGGACTTTCTAAGGATAGACAGTCTTAGGTCTGCTTTTTAAGTCTTTTCTGCACATGTAAATACACACAAGTACACACTTGGCAGTTCAGGGAGATTCACAATGGTGCCACCACCATAACTACTGTCTTCTCAGAGTATTCTAGATAAAAGCATTTTAAGCAAGACAGATTATATTCAGATTTCCAGTTTTGAAGAGGTTATGCTGCAATATGGTGAAGGATGTATAGTAAGCTGCTAAAAATGGAAATAAGCAGTAGCTCAGGTGAACAGTTGATTAGTACTTGAAATAAGATACTGGATATTAAGAAGAGGGAAGGGATGGAGTGGAAGGGATCCTGTATAAGTTCATCTGTGTATATATATGTACATACATATATATAGTGTCTAGTATAAGAAATTATAAAGCAATAAGAAACTGTACATTCATATCTCTGTGAAGGAAAGGCTTTCTAAGCTGAAGAACAAAGTCATAAGTTGTAGGGACAGTTTAAATAAATTTAAGAACATAAAAATTGAAAATCTGACAAAAATCAAGACTTAAAAATCATTAAAATCGAAAGGAAAATATACCAAGAGAGCTTTAGTGTCCTTATTAAAATCAACTTCAAATTAGTACTTAAAAGTCTTAATAGTACAATAGAAAATAAGCAGATTAGATTAAAGAGCAATTCCACAAAAGAAGGAAAACAGATAATGGTCACTTAGCATTTTTCAATGAAGAAGTTTTAAAGCATGAGCAATGATACACAAATTCTTTGATATATTAGCAATTTTTAAAAATGGTAAGGTATTTGGATATTAGAAATAACCTCAATGTCCAACATTAGTTTACTTAGATAAATTGATATACTCACACATTCATATATTACCCAGCTATTAAAATCATGTAGTGGAAAATATTAATGACATGACTAACTTTATGATATGTACAATCTAAAGCTTCTGTAGATGCTTTACTGAATACACACAAACATCCATACACACAGAAAAGTACTTTAAAGGATATCCCCCCAGATGTCAACCAGTTTTTCTCTAGGTGATAGGATTATACATGGTTTTTCTTTTCCTCTTTGTGATCATTTTTTATCTTTTCCAAATATTTATATTAGGGGTCAGCAAACTATGACCCATGAGCTGGCTGTTACTTTTCTAAACAAAGTTTTATTGGAACACAACCATGTTTATTCACTTATGTATTGTCTATAATTGTTTTTACAGTACAAAAGCATAAAATATTTACTATCTGGACCTTTAAGAAAAATAGAGTGATATAATCTTTATATTTAGAAAGAACCTCTTTCCTCCACAAGCACACATCTTTTTTTTTTGCTATTATTAATATACAATTACATGAGCAACATTATGGTTACTAGACTCCCCCTATTATCAAGTCCCCACCATATACCCCATTGCAGTCACTGTCCATCAGCGTAGAAGGATGTTATAGAATCACTACTTGTCTTCTCTGTGTTGTACTGCCTTCCCCGTATCCCCCCACCCCACCCGACACCCGCTACATTATATGTGCTAATTGTAATAGCCCTTTTTCCCCCTTATCCCTCCCTTCCCATCTATCCTCCCCAGTCACTTTCCCTTTGGTAACTGTTAGTCCATTCTTGGGTTCTGTGAGTCTGCTGCTGTTGTGTTCCTTCAGTTTTTTCTTTGTTCTTATATTCCACATATGAGTGAAATCATTTGGTACTTGTCTTTCTCTGCCTGACTTATTTCACTGAGCATAATGCCCCCTAGCTCCATCCATGTTGTTGCAAATGGTAGGATTTGTTTTCTTCTTATGGCTGAATAATATTCCATGTGTATATATACCATGTCTTCTTTATCCATTCATCTACTGATGGACACTTAGGTTGCTTCCATTTCTTGGCTATTGTAAATAGTGCTGCGATAAACATAGGGGTGCATCTGTCTTTTTCAAACTGGGCTGCTGCATTCTTAGGGTAAATTCCTAGGAGTGGAATTCCTGGGTCAAATAGTATTTCCATTTTGAGTTTTTTGAGGAACCTCCATACTGCTTTCCACAATGGTTGTACTAATTTACATTCCCACCAGCAGTGTAGGAGAGTTCCTCTTCTCCACATCCTTGCCAACATTTGTTGTTGTTTGTCTTTTGGATGTTGGCCATCCTAACTGGTGTGAGGTGATATCTCATTGTGGTTTTAATTTGCATTTCTCTGATGACTAGTGATGTGGAGCATCTATTCATGTGCCTGTTGGCCATCTGAATTTCTTCTTTGGAGAAGTGTCTGTTCAGCTCCTCTGCCCATTTTTTAATCGGCCTATTTGCTTTTTGTTTGTTGAGGTGTGTGAGCTCTTTATATAATTTGGATGTGAACCCCTTATCGGATATGTCATTTATGAATATATTCTCCCATACTGTAGGAAGTCTTTTTGTTCTACTGATGGTATCCTTTGCTGTACAGACGCTTTTTAGTTTGATATAGTCCCATTCGTTCATTTTTGCTTTTGTTTCCCTTGCCCAAGGAGACATGTTCATGAAGAAGTTTCTTATGTTTATATTCAAGAGATTTTTGCCTATGTTTTTTTCTAAGAGTTTTATGGTTTCATAACTTACATTCAGGTCTTTGATCCATTTTGAGTTTACTTTTCTATATGGGGTTTGACAGTAATCCAGTTTCATTCTCTTACATGTAGCTGTCCAGTTTTGCCAACACCATCTGTTGAATAGGCTGTCATTTCCCCATTGTAGATCCATGGCTCCTTTATTGTATATTAATTGACCATGTATGCTTGGATTTATATCTGGGCTCTCTATTCTGTTCCACTGGTCTATGGGTCTGTTCTTGTGCCAGTACCAAATAGTCTTGATTACTGTAGCTTTGTAGTAGAGCTTGAACTCAGGGAGCATAATCCCCCCCTGCTTTATTCTTCCTTCTCAGGAATTCTTTGGCTATTCGGGGTCTTTTGTGGTTCCATATGAATTTTAGACCTATTTGCTCTAGTTCATTGAAAAATGCTGTTGGTAATTTGATAGGATTTCATTGAGATTGCTTTAGGCAGGATGGCCATTTTGACAATATTAATTCTTCCTAGCCAAGAGCATGGGATGAATTTCCATTTATTAGTGTCCTCTTTAATTTCTCTTAGGAGTGTCTTGTAGTTTTCAGAGTACCGGTCTTTCACTTCCTTCGTTAGGTTTATTCCTAGGTATTTTATTCTTTTTGATGCAGTTGTGAATGGAATTGTTTTCCTGATTACTCATTCTGCTAGTTCATTTTTAGTGTATAGGAATGCAACATATTTCTGTGTATTAATTTTGTATCCCACAACTTTGCTGAATTCACATATTAGATCTAATAGTTTTGGAGTGGATTCTTTAGGGTTTTTTTATGTACAATATCATGTCATCTGCAAACAAGGACAGTTTGAATTCTTCCTTGCCAATCTGGATGCCTTTTATTTCTTTGTGTTGCCTGATTGCCGTGGCTAGGACCTCCAGTACTATGTTGAATAAAAATGGGGAGAGTGGGCATCCTTGTCTTGTTCCTGATCTTAAAGAAAAAGTTTTCAACTTCTCGCTGTTAAGTATGATGTTGGCTGTGGGTTTGTCATATATGGGCTTTATTATGTTGATCTACTTGCCCTCTATACCCATTTTGTTGAGAGTTTTTATCATGAATGGATGTTCAATTTTGTCAAATGCTTTTTCAGCATCTATGGAGATGATCATGTAGTTTTTGTCCTTTTTATTGATGTAGTGGATGATGTTGATGGATTTTCAAATGTACCATCCTTGCATCCCTGGGATGAATCCCACTTGATCATGATGGATGATCTTTTTGATGTATTTTTGAATTCGGTTTGCTAATATTTTGTTGAGTATTTTTGTATCTATGTTCATCAGGGTTATCGGTATGTAAGTTTTTTTTTTTGTGGTGTCTCTGCTTGGTTTTGGTATTAGAGTGATGTTGGCCTTGTAGAATGAGTTTGAGAGTATTCCCTCCTCTTCTACCTTTTGGAAAACTTAAATGAGGATGGGTAGTAGGTCTTCACTAAATGTTTGGTGAAATTCAGCAGTGAAACCATCTGGTACAGGCATTTTGTTCTTAGGTAGGTTTTTGATTACCAATTCAGTTTCTTTGCTGGTAATTGGTCTATTCAGATTTTCTATTTCTTCCTGGGTCAGCCTTGGAAGGTTGCATTTTTCTAGAAAGCTGTCCATTTCTTCTAGGTTATCCAGTTTGTTAGCATATAATTTTTAATAGTATTCTCTCATAATTCTTTGTATTTCTGTAGTATCCATAGTGAGTTTTCCTTTCTCAATTCTGATTCTGTTTATGTGTGTAGACTCTCTTTTTTTCTTGATCAGTCTGGCTAGGGGTTTATCTAGTTTATTTTCTCAAAGAACCAGCTCCTGCTTTGATTGATTCTTTCTATTGTTTTATTCTTCTCAATTTTATTTATTTCTGCTTTAATCTTTATTATGTCCCTCCTTCCATTGACTTTGGGCCTCATCTGTTCTTCCTTTTCTCGTTTCATTAATTGTGAGTTTAGACTGTTCATTTGGGATTATTCTTCTTTCCTGAGGTAGGCCTGTATTGCAGTTTTTTCCCTCTTAGCACAGCTTCTGCTGCATCCCACAGATTTTGTAGTGTTGAATTATTGTTGTCATTTGTCTCCATATATTGCTTGATCTCTGTTTTTATTTGGTCATTGATCTATTTATTATTTAGGAGCATGTTATTAAGCCTCCATGTGTGTTTGGGCTTTTTTGTTTTCTTTGTGTAATTTATTTCTAGATTCATACCTTTGTGATCTGAGAAGCTGGTTGGTACAATTTCAGTCTTTTTCAATTTACTGAGGTTCTTTTTGTGGCCTAGTATATGATCAATTCTTGAAAATGTTCCACGTGCACTTGAGAAGAATGTGTATCCTGTTGCTTCTTGATGGAGTGTTCTGTAGATGTCCATTAGGTCCATCTGTTTTAATATATTGTTCAGTGCCTCTGTCTCTTTACTTATTTTCTGTCTGGTTGATCTGTCCTCTGAAGTGAGTGGTGTAATGAAGTCTCCTATAGTGAATGCATTGCATTCTATTTCACCCTTTAATTCTGTTAGTATTTGTTTCACATATGTAGGTGATCCTGTGTTGGGTGCATAGATTTATAATAGTTATCTCCTCTTGTTGGACTGACGCTTTTATCATTATATAATGTCCTTTTTTGTCTCTTGTGACTTTCTTTGCTTTGAAGTCTATTTTGTCTGATATAAGTACTGCAACTCCTGCTTTTTTCTCACTATTAGTTGCATGAAATATCTTTTTCCATCCTTTTACTTTCAGTCTGTGTATGTCTTTGGGTTTGAAGTGAGTCTCTTGTAGGCAGTATATAGATGGGTCTTATTTTTTTATCCATTCAGTAACTGTATGTCTTTTGATTGGTGCATTCAGACCATTTACATTTAGAGTGATTATCTATAGGTATGTACTTATTGCCATTGTAGGCTTAAATGTTTGGTTACCAAAGGTTCAAGGGCAAGTTCCTTACTATCTAACAATCTAATTTATTATTTTGTATACTATTACAAACTCAACCTAAAGGTTCTTTTTTTTTTCCTCCTTTTTCTTCCTCCTCCATGAATCATATTCTGTACTCTTTGTCTTCCCTTGAATGACATCTGTTTAGCCTTAGGAATACTTGCATCTATAGGAGTCCCTCCAAAATGCCCTGTAGAGGTGGTTTGTGGGAGGTAAATTCTCTCAGCTTTTGCTTATCTGAAAATTGTTTAATCCCTCCTTCAAATTTAAATGATAACCTTGCTGGGTAGAGTATTCTTGGTTCAAGGCCCTTCTGCTTCATTGCATTAAATATATCATGCCACTCTCCTATGGCCTGTAAGGTTTCTGTTGAGAAGTCTGATGATAGCCTGATGGGTTTTCCTTTGTATGTGGTCTTTTTTCTCTAACTGCTTTTAAAAGTCTGTCTTTATCCTTGATCTTTGCCATTTTAATTATTATATGTCTTCATGTTGTCTTCCTTGGGTCCCTTGTGTTGGGAGATCTGTGCACCTCCATGGCCTGAGAGACTATCTGTTTCCTCAGATTGGGGAAGTTTTCAGCAATTACCTCCTCAATGACACTTTCTATCCCTTTTTCTCTCTCTTCTTCTTCTGGTACCCCTATAATGTGAATATTGTTCCGTTTGGATAGGTCACAGAGTTCTCTCAATATTCTCTCATTCTTAGAGATCCTTTTTTCTTTGTGTGCCTCAGCTTCTTTGTATTCCGCTGCTTGAATTTCTATTCCGTTTACCATCTCTTCTACTACATCTAATCTGCTTTTAAATCCCTCCATTGTATGTTGCATTTCAGATATGGTATTTCTTAATGATTGAATCTCCATCTTAAATGCGTCCCTGAGTTCTTGAATATTTTTCTGTGCCTCCATAAGCATGTTTATAATTTTTATTTTGAACTATCTTTCTGGAATATTTGTGAGTTCGGTTTCATTTGACCCTCTTTCTGGGGTTTGTGAGATTTTGGTCTGAACCATGTTCTTTTGACGTCATATTTCTGTGTGGTGCCCACTAGTGTGTAGAAACCCCAGTCTCTGGAGGTGCTCAGCCCCTAGAGTGAGGTTGCAGGACGTAGGGGAGCGGGGCTGGTTCCTGCGGGGAGGAAGATCTGTTTCCTGCTTCCCATCTTCAGTGCCTGTCTCCAGTGTCAGAGGCAGTGGGCCAAGCACACTTGGGTAATCTTATGTGCTTTGTGTCTCGAGCTGTTGTAGGCGGGGCCTCCCTCTGGCTGGCCTGACACCTGCACAGTGACTGGGGGTTTGCGAGCAGGTGCCTGCAGGCCTGTTGGAAGGCTAGGCAGGCTGTGTGTCACAGTGGGGGACCTGGGAGCCGAGTAGGTAGTCAGCAGGATGGAGCACCTGAAGCTCCTCAAAGTTCCCAATCTGCTGGGCAGAGCGCGCCCAGGCAACCTTGTCCAGCTCTCCCTTCTCCTGCACAGCAAGCTCCGTGCAAACCCCACCCCTTCAGCAGCCCTCTGGCTGCTAGGAAGCCTCTCAGGCTCCCTGCCTTTCCTCTGTCACGGAGCGGCAGGGTGTTGATTCCATCCTCCACAAACGGCCAGAATGTTAATTACGCAAGCACTCCCCCTGTCCAAGCTCCTCAACGCCCAGGGCACCACACAATATAGGAATCTGCTCACAAAACAGATGTCCGGGGCTAGGTGTTCAGCAATCCCAGGCTTTCACCCCCTCCTGTGCTCCATTTCTTTTCCTCCTGCTGGTGACCTGGGGTGGGGGAAGGGTCTGGGTCCCCCAGATTAAGGTTTTCATACGTTACTCTGTTTCTTGAGGTCTGCTCTGTTTGTGAGGTGTATATGCAATCCGATTCAGTCTTCTTTCTTGTTGCTGTCTGCAGGTTAGCTGTATTTATTACCTATATTTTTGTACTGTTTGTGGTTTTGGGAGGAGCTCTCCATCTCACCTCTCATGCCGCCATCTTGAATCCACATATCTTTTTTTTTAATTAAGGTATCATTGATATACAATTTTATAAGGATTTTACATGAGCAGCATTGTGATTACAACATTAACCCATAGTATCAAGTCCACTGCCCCACACACCCCATTGTAGTCGCTGTCCATCAGCATAGTAAAATGCTATAGAGTCACTACTTGTCTTTCTACAAGTGCACACATTCTTACATATTAATAATTTATTGTAAGAAAAAATAGCATTGCTGCTTATAATGCTGGGATTTTTTTCATAAGCTTCTTGGCAGTATTTTTTTTTTCTTGGAAATAGTTGAGTCTGGAACAAGATGGAGGCTTAATAAGTGCTGCTGATGCTAACATGAATTAATAATTTAATTAGTAAATTAATACTTTGATCCAGGATTTCTGGATACTCTCTTAGTGATATTCTAAGGACATGATGATGATTTAAAAGATGTAGAAAGTTCAAGAGTGAATGTCTTTTATCTAAGAGACAGAGGAGAGGGATTTAAAGAAATCAGATGTGGCTACTTCAGCGTTTTTCTGAAAAATATGTGTAAAAGATGGTTGAATGGGTATGCAAACAATGATAAATTGAATGAGAGTCGTGAACCTGTAAGAATAGTGGTGATAGCTATTATGTACCTGGCTCTGGGCAGAAATGCTATTTAATCCTCAGAGTAACTTTGACAGGCAAACAAGAGGATTTTCTGTATTGTAGATGAGAACACCGAGGCTTGGAGGGCTTAATAACTTTAACTAAGTCATACAGAGATTGGCTGAGCCTCTACTTGAACCCAAATTTATCTGAGAGAAGGATCTATGGTTAGCTTTTCCTTTTTTTCTTTTGTTAATGTGTTGCCATATAGGTCCACAGAATTTGAGGCAATATATGGAATTTAGGTTTTGACTTAATTAGGAAATGCATATTGGACAACTTAAAAAGTTTTATTATATAAAGTAGTGAGGTACTTGTTCCCTTCTATATTCAGTCAGATTCTGGATGACTGTATTTTAAGGATGTTTTAGTGAGTTCCTACTGTGGCTAAGAAGTTGAGCTTTATAAACTTTGAGAATCTATCAGGGCTATGATTTTATGGGGTTATTTTTTAAGTTCTACTTGCATATTTAATCCAAATTTAGATTATATGAGGGGCCATAACAGTATGAACTTCTAAAGTGCTGCAGAAATCTTTTGAAAATTAATGTTTTGTTTATGTTTTGACAGGTTGATATATGACTATATTATAAGCATTATAATTCACTAAGGATCTCTATGTCTTTTATATAGTCAAGGGCCATGAAGTTTATTTTTCCTTGAGTGTAGACCAGAGGAAAGATTGGTCTATTCAAATGGGTAAAGTTTTCCTCAGCAAAAATGGAAAAATAGAAACCAACATTTTCTTTTTGTATTTTAGCCATATGGAAATATGGAAGCAAGTTCACTGGATGACCACTCTAGTGGCCATCCAATACATCTTACCTTGGGTGTCCAGTAAATAAGCCTTTTGTTTTCTTAGATGGAATTTTTGTGTTATTCTTAAATACTTTTTGTTTCTGATGGCTAATATATGTTATTTTGAAATGTCTTAAAAGTATGTAGAATATTAATTTTTAATATGTAAAAGCTAGTGGTTTCAAATCCTTTTGGAGTGTGATAGATTAAACTAGGTAGTACAAACAAACAAAAGACTCTCAGAATCAACTTTTGTTCTGCACCAGTTTTATCTAGGACCTGTATGGATAGCTGATATCTGCCGCCTACTGGAACCTGATTCATCACTTGACTAAAACTGTAACTGTTTGAATGTGTCTTATATAGTTTCCCACTCTTGTAGATTCTACTTAGTATTTATTTCTATACTTCTATTGCTGTTTCTGTGCAGGAAAAAAATAGCTTAAATATAAAAAACATAACTCAGCATAGTAAATGAAAATACCAATATTAGTTTGAAAGCAACATTTTAGTAAAGGTAGATAAAATTCATCCAGTTTCAATCCAAGACCTGTTTACTCAAACTGGGTCTTTGTTCATTCTGGTCCAGCAGAAACTAGAAAGCATGACAGTCTTCACTGCTCTGGGGATGAGTGTTTAGAGAAAGGCCAGCATTGCCCTTAGGCTGATGCTTTTGAAAGAATGGATATAGTCTATGCCCAGTCTAGAGTGTTGCCAATTCCTCCTTTGTGGTTTAGTTAATTTTTTATTATGCTTCAGGTGTTGAATTGCCAGATCAGATGCTCAGGTTCAAACAAATATATCCAAATATCTAAAATATACATAGGGGAAAAAAAGAAATATTGCTTATTCTCTGCTAGTATTCTCCTTACTTACCCTTGACTTGGCTGTGACTGAGCCTTTTATTTATGGTGGATGTTCTAATCCTGATGAATTAACAATCTCAAAGTATATTTTTCTTCTGAAAAAGAGGAAATTGAGGTAGCTCTACTCCAAGATAATCAAATCATGATAAATATTCAGTTTTTAGAATATTGGTATGTCTTGGGGGTTACCTCATAGTCCACTAAATTATTTTGCATTGTCATGATTGAAACCTATTATTCTATAAATTGAAGTCCTACATCCCCTGTGAATAGTGTGGTTGGTGGTTGACCATTATTTATATAGTTTATATAGAATGTTCTCATGAATGCTTACAATTATATAAAATTACTCTTCTTTTGTAGTCCGTTCGGCACTTGAAGTACTCCTTGTTTAAGAAATCACTACTGGGCAGTGTTTCGGATAACGGAATAGTAACTCTCTGGGATGTGAATAGTCAGAGTCCGTACCATAACTTTGACAATACACATAAAGCTCCAGCTTCAGGCCTCTGTTTTTCTCCTGTCAATGAGTTGCTGTTTGTAACTATAGGCTTGGATAAAAGAATCATTCTCTATGACACTTCAAGTAAGAAGTAAGTGTGACATGCTCGTTTCTTAATTCAATAAGTAATTATTATCTCATTAGCAGACATCATAGTTGTGATTTGTATAGCCCTCTGATTAATGTTTAGGAGACCTGGTTTGTATACGTGATATCTAGTGAGACAGAATTTTCTCTTTTTCTTCCCATGCAGAAAAAAATGTTAGATGAGGCATAGATACTGTTTAGAGCACTTCTGGATGATGAATGTTGAGGAATAGCATGTTAATGATTTCATATCTTTATTGTAGCATACATGCATATTACTTTTTCAGAATACAACTAAATATGTACATTTTTAAAGCAATATGATTAATTTTGCTTTAAAATTGATTCATTAGAGCAAGGTTTCTAAACTATTGACATTTTGGGCTGAATAATTCTTGGTTTTGGGGGGCTATTCTAGGCACTGAAGGGTATTCAGCCGCACTAGATGCAGTAACACTCACAAATTTAGCAAAAGTAGCAAATTTCTCCTAGTTGAGAACCACGATCCAAAGCTAATGGGTCCATAATCTCTTAAGTATCTGAGTCCAGTGTGCCTTTTTGCCCTTACAGTTTAGATTTGCTTTGTAAGCTAAATACACACACACACAAACAAACAAAAAAAGTTGCAAGAGTGCTACAGGTGTACTCAGAACACCTAACAATATGTAAAGATTGTGTGGAAGAAAATGGTAGTGTTATTAGTAGGGAAGGACCTAGTATCAGCCCTTGTTAAGTGTAGTGTTACTTACTTCACTTTCTTTTTTTTGAATGAACTTACCAGGAGCCCTACGAGTCAGTAAACCATTCCTCTCTTATACCACAGTTCAGCAGAGAGCTCAGCTGCAGCAGATAAGTCTCCATATTTCTGTTTTAGCTTCGTGAGGATCAAGCCACATGGATTCTGATTGCTTTTGGTCAAGAGATGTACAACTAAAGCAAAATAGCAGCTGCTCCCCTGTGAAAGGTCATAGTCCCCTTGAGGCCTAAGCAAGTCAATAAATGGAAAGGGGATACCGAGAGCCTCCATCTTAACCCTGGGTCTAGAGCCCTTGTTTGTGGATTCTGTCGCATTCACTGCCAACATAATAATTACTCAAAGAAATAGGTGCTGCTTCTAGAAAATGTAGAATGTAATTATTGGAAGTGAATAGAAAATAGGATGGAATATTCACTAGTTGCTTTGCTGTTGTATTAGAAATGTCTCTAATTCCAAATTGCTGCTTTACACAAATATTTGAGATGTGTATTCTTAGTAACCTTGGTGAATTTCAGGTAATTTTGGCCTTGGGGTACAGTTATTTATGTGTCATATAAGCTTATATACCTATATATACTTACATTTCTACATATACTTTCTTCTCCTTTACAAAGACTAGTGAAAACTTTAGTGGCTGACACTCCTCTAACTGCAGTAGATTTCATGCCTGATGGAGCCACTTTGGCTGTTGGATCTTCCCGTGGGAAAATATATCAATATGATTTAAGGATGTTGAAATCACCAGTTAAAACTATCAGTGCTCACAAGACATCTGTGCAATGTATAGCATTTCAGTACTCCCCAGCCCTCTCTAAGGTAAGGTATTTTCTTTCTTTTTGGCATTTCTGGTTTTACTAAATAAATCTAGCTCAGAATATGGAAATTTTATGTTGACAATGAAACAGTGCAATTTTGCTTGATAATCATTTTTATATAAAAGAATTTTAAATAATTTTAGCACTCACCCATTTGGTACTTAGTTAAAAAAAATTTTTTTTGGACTTAATTCTCATATTACTCTCCCAAGATATCTTAAAAGAGTGTTTTGGTTCAGAGGGGAAAACTCTCAAATCTACCATCAAGCTTTAGATTTGTAAGGGAAAATACAATTTTTAACCTAATGAGAGTTGATAAAATACTAATGTATAGTGTGGAGTACCGGAAACCTGAGTTCTTAAAAATTCCATTGCATTTCAGTCAAGTTTAAATAAAGGCTCTTCAAATAAGCCCACAGCTGTGAACAAACGAACTGTTAATGTGAGTGCTGCTAGTGGAGGACTTCAGAATTCTGGAAATGTGAGAGAAGCAGCCACCACTTCCATTGCCACGGTTATACCGCAGCCTGTGACAACAGTTGTGGGGAAAGGAATAGTTGCTGTTCAAGACAAAGCAGGTAAATGTTGCTTATATATAGTATCTGGAGTTTTAACCCTGCCCTCCCTGCCAGATATATATCATTAGCATTTCTTTAAGAACCTAGAACTCAAATTTTACCTCAATATTTAGATAAAATTATTAGTAGATAATGAAAATTGAAGAAGCAAAACTTTTAACTTTAGCTTAATTTTTAAAAAATTAATGAAAGGCAATAGCTGAACTTCTGTTGTAAGAAATACTATCTTAAAAACAGTAATGCCAACTCAGAAATTATTCCTTAATGATGCTATAGACTGTATGACTTCCACTGTGTGAATCAGTAGAGCATGTGAAACTTTGATGCTGTTGCTATGATTTGATATCTGAATTTTAAGAAAAGCTATTAATAGCTCCTTTATTTCATATTTTAGAATGGAAAGTAAATCAGTCGGTGTAATAAATATATTTAAGCGCTGAATAGTGCCTAGCATATATGAAGCAGTATATCAGTAGTACATTAAATAAAAATAAATGAAAGTGTTGTAATGTTAAATAATTTTGTGTACTCTGATAATCATAATGATGAAATGGTTCTTCACAATTCATTTAGACTTTGTGAAGATGATATATAATAAGCTTCCCCATGCTTATTGTAGAAAATATTCTTTACTCACAGTAAAAATCATATTCCCTAAATCCCTGAAAACCTTTTTGTTTTTGTTTTAAGAATTTACTCTGTACTGTCAACTTGCAACATATTTCTAAAAGTCTATATGGTATACCAGTATGTTTCCAAAATACTATCATTAGAAATGGGTATATATCCCTGTCGTTTAAAATTTTCAGGATGGTACATGACTTAGATAAAAATATTTGTTGGTGCCTTCTCAGTATGAGTTTGCTATTTGCAAGTAGAAGCAAAACTTTAATTTGTTAGCCTTGATAATGTGGAATAGCTTTTTACTACTAATAAGTATATTTACTATAAATTTTCTGTGAATATATACATCATCCTTACATAAAATCATTATATATTATATAGAAAAATAATTAGGTCCTTCATTAGAAACTCTTGGAAACGAGTACTATTTGTTTCTTCAAAAAGAAAAACTTATTTTTGAAATATAACTTTAAGAAATGTTTGTTAAGACATTGGATTAACTATATTATAAAAATTGTTGTTATTTTCAGATTATTATATTAATTCATAATTTCCAAAAATTAAATGAAATAAGAATCCTCTTCATTTACTGTCAACTTTCTGAAGTCTTATTGTTATTCAGTTAGCTTTTAATAAGGAAGCTCTTGTGTAACAATGACAGCCTTAATTGAAAATGGAAGACTTGGGTCTGCAGGGTCACTGATAACTCTTGGCTGATCTTGACTGATGAGCAAAGTTTCTGGCAAAATGCTTGCTCTGTACGCACAAGTATAAATTTTTGTTTATTTTATTTGGAAGTAATTGAAAACTTACAGAAAACTTAAATGGTACAAAGAACTCGAGCTCTAGTATATCCTTTAGAAGATTTACTATTTTGTAAATTTTCCACATTTGCTTCATTTTCTCTTTGAAACACACACACACATACACACACAAACATTTTTTTTCTGCTTTGAAACATTGAGAAACATTAGGCTTAATCTCAGGATTTTTATTCCTACCAGGATGACTTTGTGCAGTCTTCTTAACCATTCTATCTCATTTTTCTCTCCATCGATAAATATTTAACTTTTATAGTTATTGTGAAGAGCAGAGAAATGTATTAAAAGTGTCTGGTACACGGTAGGCACTAAGTAAATTATGCTGTTATTAATATTATTGTTACTGTCATCATCTTTACTATTACTATTATTTTAAGCTTCATGTAAAATAAATCTAAAGTTTGAAAAAAGTTCATTTTGCTCTTGCTGAAGGGTTCCTGATTTAGTTATTGAAAAGAACCTCTGCAGTCTTGTTTCTAGTGCTCATTTTCATTAGGAAACAGCCATCTAGGATATGAAAAATAAGGCTTTAGCACTCTTTTCAAATGATACCAAATTTATGTTACCTAAAGTTCCAGAGGCTAGATTTATACATGCAAACATCTCAGGGGCCTTAGAAAAAGGAGAGAAGATTTCTTCTTTAAAAGAGTTTAACTCTTGGTGTAAACATTTTTTAATGATGGTAATACACAAATGTTTGGTTGTAGTTTAACTTTTTATCAGGTGTTACTAGAAAAGTTTATTTCATTATCCAGGTCTGGATATTTTTGGTTATATAGGCTGTTCTTTGTTTTTAATCCCAGGCTTTTCAATTTTCATTTGGGACCAAGATGGCAAATAAAACGCTTTATTTAAAATGTATTACATATTCTAAATACGTTTATTTATTTTAAAATGTAATACATTAACATACTACCAACTCAAATGCAAGAATTTCATCAAAGCTGTTGAATCTCTAAAGCTCAATCCCTAACCCAAAAATGAGCAAGAAGCTACTGAGCCTGCCCATTTCCTTTTAAAATTCCTTGCCCTAAAGCCATGCATTATATACTGACAGAAAAATAAACTGCTGCGTGCCTTCTTTTTGTTGTCTACTATGTTATTCTTCATAAGTTTAGTATTCTGGTTTCTGTCCTCTTAGTAAACTTGTGAGGTTAGTGAAGTCATTTGAGGTCAATAATGCTGACAGCAAAGTTAAGCTTCCACTGTTAGTGAAGGGAAGGACAGAAGTGGGAGAAAAGAAATCCATTTACTTCAAATTGAGAAAGGAACTAACATTATTTGAACGTTTCTATATATTAGGCATTGTTCTATACCTTACAGACCTTTTAAAAATCATTTGTAGTTGATAAGAGTGAATCAGTATAAAAAATAAGTTGTGTTCAGTATACTTAAAGAGAAAAGCAAAGTATACAAATTATTTTAGAAAAATTCCATGAAAATAGCTAAAATAAGGTGGTATTATATGAGTAAATGTTATTTGCTGTTGAGGAGCCCTTCATCCCGTGAAAATGATGGTTAACTGAGCTATTATATTCTGCCTTCTTTTCCTGATGTTCACAGTTGTAATATGAATAATATGAATAATGCATTCATTTTTAGAACTTATCTTCTGATAAGTTATTTAGATGTAATAACACTTATTTTTATATCTAATTCCTGTAAGGTTTGCCTCGAAGCATAAACACAGATGTTTTATCTAAAGAAACAGATAGTGGAAAAAACCAGGATTTCTTCAGCTTTGATGATACTGGCAAGAGTAGTTTAGGTGACATGTTCTCACCTATCAGAGATGGTAAGTGTTCAGATTAGAGGATCATGTTCTCTTGCTGGGAGTCATTACCCTTTTTTTTTTTTTCTGGCTAAAAGGTACAGCTAATAGCTTTAGTCTAACTCTATTCATGACAGTTTGCTAATTTTCTCAATCCCTGGGGTGGTATCTTTTCCTTTGCCCTGCTATTTCAAATGTTACTGTTCCAAAATATATGCTGGTAATTTTTACATGGGATCTAAGCAAATACCTCTCAAGTTAGCATTTTAATTTCCACAGACATTTCTTAAAGGAAGTTTTGCCTCTATAAGCAATCTTTTACTTGTATCTACTTCTAAATAAATCTTCCTAAAATCTTGGATATTTTGATATCAAAGATAGGCAAAACTATCTTACTTAATTTCTTTGATCATTAGTATTTAATTTGTATTTATTAAATGATTTCATGGAGAAATTCAGGTAGGTAATGGAGTGCCTCATCTTTTTTGCTATGTATGAAAGTACACACACACACACACACACACACACCATTGTTAGTAAATGTTGCCATTAAAAAAAAAAACAACAAAAAACTTGGCCAGCTTGATAAATGGAAACATTATATTGCATATCATTGTTGTTCACGCTATATGAACTAGGCACATCGTTTGGCTTTGCTTTTCGGTACTAATGTTCATACTGTTTCCATAATGGGGTAGTCTCACTGCTAACCCTAATATTATCAACAATATGAGTAGATTTCTAGAGGATAATTTGGCAGATTTAAATATTCATACTTTTTGGCCTGTTAATTCCATTTCTATAAATTTACCTAAGAAAATATTCAGAGAAGCCCACAGAGATTTGAATGTTTACTGTTTATTTGTAATAGTGAAAAACTGGAGTGAATCTAAATGTCAACAATAGCAGGATGTTTAAATTGTTGAATCTCATTATCTTATTAAATTTCATTTTTTTACTTGAAAATGATCCGTTGTCCAAATTTCTACAATTAATTTTGTAATCAGAAAGAATAAATACATGTATGATGGTAAAGAATTATTGAGTATCCTCTGCCTTACTCCAGCCTGAAAATGACTTCTTAAATTGCCAGGTCAAATTCCCCTATCTTCCACCTAATCAAAGAGGAAGGATTCCTTTCTTTCTTTAAAGAGTAAGGTGGGGAAAGATGTGGGCAAAGAAGGAAAAGTGGCTTGGGCCATGGTTGAGAAAGGTTTGTGAGGTTAGTTGGGGTACTTGGTTTATGAGAACCCCTGGAGTACTTGAAGAATGTAGGAAGGGGCCGCCATTGGTGTTTGAGTTATAAATGATATCCTCTTTAATGGTTTTTAAGGGAAATGAATGTTCCTCCTTAATTACTTTTGCTATTCTTAAAAAATATTAGAATTTGAGCCATATGCTTTCATTTATTAAAGTTTCATATTATTAATAAGAAAAAAAAGATGCTAAATATAGTGCTGGTTTTCATTGTCACAAAATTTGTGTTTTAATCCCAAGGATGCAACTCTACTTAGTTAAAAGGTTTAATCTCCTGTGCCTCAATTCTTTCATCTTTTAAATACTAATGCTTCTGTTTTTGTTAAGAGAAAACTAACATTTTTTGAAATATACGTGTGTTGTGCAATACTAGGTATATATACACATAAGCACATGGATGGATATGTGATGGTAGTCCTACTAATATGGTATCATATAAGACAATTTACTGCCCACTTGAATTTCTGCTGAATATTTATGACTTTTGCCCATTTTTCTATTAATTCTTTAAAATGGAGTTAGATTATTTTTGGTTGTTAATTGGTAAATGAATAATTACACAGTATTGAAATATTCTTATACATATTTTACCATTGAAATAAATATTAATAAAACTTTACATTTTTTTAATAACATTTTATTGCTTCTGAAATACTGTAACATCATTTCAATTGGTCATCGAAACAATCTTAGATGATGAGGGCATTATCTCCATTGTATAAATGCAGAAACTGAAGCTTAATTGTATTAAAGGCTTGTCCAAGGTCTTAAAGCTGTTAAGTGGTGTAAGCAGAACAGGATTTCAGATCTTTGCAATCGGCTCCAGTGCTTTGCTATCTCATTAAATGACTCCATACCATGGAATTATCTTTTCATACCTACTGCTATGCACACGAAGGTTAAAGATTGAAAAGGCAAGACTTCCGGGAAGATGGCGGCGTGAGCAGGGTGGCAGAAATCTCCTTCCAAAACTACATGTATCTATGAAAATACAGCAAATACAACTATTCCTAAAAGAGAGACCAGAATACACAGGAAAGCGCATAGCATGCAGCTACACCTGAGAGGACACAGCACCCCGTGAGCCGGGTAAGATATGGAGCCGCGACCCAGTGGGACCGGAGCACTCACCCACCCCAGCACGCCGGCAGGAGGAGAGGATTCAGAGCCAGGAGGGAGTGGAAGTACACCCGAGAAATAACCAACCATGGTGATCTGCGTGGGGAGCGCTGACACACATTGCACAGTGTAGCGGAGATTGGAGAGACAGGCGGTGCAGGATCAGAGCAGGGAATGTACCACGGTGCTTGCAGCCGGCTCCCGGGAAGGAAAAAAAAACACACGCTTTTTTCAGCAGTCCTAAAGAGACAGGAGCCCAGCGGAGGAGCCGGATCGCCCTGGCACACTCAGCCCAGCAGGCTGGGAGTCCTGGGGAGTTTCGGACCCCTTAGCTGGCAACTGGGAAAGGGTGGCCAGACTTAAACTTCCCACAAAGATCAACAGCCTCCCATTCGTTCCCCCCCTGGCCAGAGCTATAAAGGGCCCTGCGGAGCAGCGCGGCCACGCTGCGGAATAGTGGAGCAACAGCACCACCTACAGCATCCCTACAGACTCTACTACCGGTGGGTGTTTTTTTTTCTTTTTTCCTTTTTTTTGTTTTGTTTTGTTTTTTGTTTTTTCTTCTCTTTCTTTTTTCTTTTCTTTCTTTTTTTCTTTCTCTTTTTTTTTCTCTTTTTCTTTTTAAAGTCTTAAGGAGCCCAGCTGACATACGTGGCACCTACCAGCGACCACTTCTGTAGCCATGAAAAGAGAGGAATATGGTCCAGACTAAGATCAACCAGACAACCCCAGAGAGGGAGCCTGAAGGGATGGAAATGCACAGTCTTCCTGAAAAAGAATTCAGAACAAAAGTCATAACCATGTTGATGAGTCTACAGAGAAATGTGCAAGAGCTGAGGGAGGAAGTGAGGGAAATGAGGAAAGACAATGCAGAAATCAGACAAGCGATCGACGGGCTTAACAGCAGACTGGATGAGATGCAAGAGACTATAAATGGAATAGAAATTAGAGAACAGGAATACAGAGAAGCTGAGGCAGAGACAGATAAAAGGATTTCTAAGAATGAAAGAATATTAAGAGAACTGTGTGACCAATCCAACGGAACAATATTCGCATTATAGGAGTACCAGAGGAAGAATAGAGAGAAAAAGGGATAGAAAGTGTCTTTGAAGAAATAATTGCTGAAAACTTTCCCTCGCTGGGGAAGGAAACAGTCTCGCAGTTCACCGAAGCCCACAGATCTCCCAACACAAGGGACCCAAGGAAGATAACACCAAGACACATAATAATTAAGATGGCAAAGATCAAAGATAAAGACAGAGTATTAAAGGCAGCCAGACAGAGAAAAAAGATCACGTACAAAGGAAAACCCATCAGACTATCATCAGACTTCTCAACAGAAACCTTACAGGCCAGAAGAGAATAGCATGATATATTTAACATTATGAAACAGAAGGGCCTCGAACCAAGAATATTGTATCCAGCCCGATTATCATTTAAATATGATGGAGGGATTAAACAATTTCCAGACAAACGAAAGTTGAGAGAGTTTGCCTCTCATAAACCACCACTACAGGATATCTTAAATGGACTGCTCTAGATGGAAGCACTCCTAAGGCTAAAAAGATGTCACCAGAGAAAATAAAATCAGCAAAGAAAGCAGACCATCCAAATACTAACTAAAGGCAAAGAATAAAACACCTAGTATATAAAGAATGGAGGAGGAAGAATAAGAAGGGAGAGAAATAAAGAAACATCAGACAGTGTTTACAATTACTTAACAAGAAAGTTAAGTTAGATTGTTAGATAGTAAAAAAGCAACCCTTGAACCTTTGGTAACCACAAATCTACAGCTAGCAATGGCAATAAGTACATATCTATCAATAATCACCTTAAATGTAAATGGACTGAATGCACCAATCAAAAGACACAGAGTAACAGAATGGATAAAAAAGCAAGACCCATCTATATGCTGCTTACAAGAGACTCACCACAAACCCAAAGATATACACAGACTAAAAGTAAAGGGATGGAAAAAGATATTTCATGCAAACAACAAGGAGAAAAAGCAGGTGTTGCAGTACTTGTATCAGACAAAATAGACGTCAAAATGAAGAAAGTAGCAAGAGATGAAGGACATTACATAATGATAAAGGGGTCAGTCCAACAAGAAGATATAACGATTATAAATATATATGCACCCAACACAGGAGCGCCAGCATATGTGAAACAAATACTAACAGAATTAAAGGAGGAAATAGACAGCAATGCATTCATTTTAGGAGACTTCAACACACCACTCACTCCAAAGGACAGATCAACCAGACAGAAAATAAGACAAGACACAGGCACTGAACAACACACTAGAACAGATGGACCTAACAGGCATCTACAGAAATCTACACCCAAAAGCAACAGGATGCACATTCTTCTCAAGTGCACATGGAACATTTTCCAGAATAGACCACATACTAGGCCACAAAAAGAACCTCAGTAATTTCAAAAATATTGAAATCCTACCAACCAACTTCTCAGATCACCAAGGTATAAAACTAGAAATAAATTGTAGAAAGAAATCAAAAAGGCTCACAAATACATGGAGACTTAACAACACTCTCCTAATTAATCAATGGGTTAACGACCAAATCAAAACAAAAATCAAAGAATATGTGGAGACTAATGACAACAACAACACAAAGCCACAACTTCTGTGGGACGCAGCAAAGGCAGTTCTAAGAGGAAAGTATATTGCAATCCAGGCCTATTTAAAGAAGGAAGAACATTCCCAAATGAATAGTCTAAAGACACAATTACTGAAATTGGAAAAAGAAGGACAAATGAGGCCCAAAGTCACCAGAAGAAGAGACATAATAAAGATCAGAGAAGAAATAAATAAAATTGAGAAGAACAAAACAATAGAAAAAAATCAATGAAACCAAGAGCTGGTTCTTTGAAAAAATAAACAAAATAGATAAACCCCTAGCCAGACTCATTAAGAGAAAAAGAGAATCTACACACATAAATAGAATCAGAAATGAGAAAGGAAATATCACGACGGACCCCACAGAAATACAAAGAATTATAACAGAATATTATGAGACTCTATATGCTAACAAGCTCGAAAACCTAGAAGAAATGGACTTCTTAGAAAAATACAACCTTCTAAGACTGACCAAGCAAGAAACAGAAAAACTAATCAGACCAATCACCAGCAACCAAATTGAATCGGTAATCAAAAAACTACCTGAGAACAAAACCCCCGGACCAGATGGATTCACCTCTGAATTTTACCAGACATATAGAGAAGAAATAACACCCATACTCCTTAAAGTTTTTCAAAGAGGAGGGAATACTTCCAAACTCATTCTATGAAGCCAGCATCACTCTAATACCAAAACCGGGCAAAGACCTCACCAAAAAAGAAAATAACAGACCAATATCCCTGATGAACGTGGATGCAAAAATACTCAACAAAATATTAGCAAACCGAATTCAAAAATACATCAAGAGGATCATAAACCACTATCAAGTGGGATTCATTCCAGGGATGCAAGGATGGTACAACATTCGAAAATCCATCAACATCATCCACCACATCAACAAAAAGAAGAACAAAAACCACATGATCATCTCCATAGATGCTAAAAAAGCATTTGACAAAATTCAGCATCCATTCATGATTAAAACTCTCAACAAAATAGGTATAGATGGCAAGTACCTCAACATCATAAAGGCCATATATGACAAACCCACAGCTAACATCATACTTAACGGCGAGATGCTGAAAGCTTTTCATCTAAGATCGGGAACCAGACAGGGATGCCCACTCTCTCCACTGTTATTCAACATAGTACTGGAAGTGCTAGCCACGGCAATCAGACAAAACAAAGAAATACAAGGCATCCAGATTCGTAAAGAAGAAGTCAAATCGTCACTATTTGCAGATGACATGATACTTTACATAAAAAACCCTAAAGACTCCACTCCAAAACTACTAGAACTAATATCTGAATTCAGCAAAGTTGCAGGATACAAAATTAACACACACAAATCTGTTGCTTTCCTATACAGTAATGATGAACTAACAAAAAGAGAAATCAGAAAAACAATTCCATTCACAATTGCATCAAAAAGAATAAAATACCTAGGAATAAACCTAACGAAGGAAGTGAAAGACCTGTACCCTGAAAACTACAAGACACTCCTAAGAGAAATTAAAGAGGACACTACCAAGTGGAAATGCATCCCATGCTCTTGGCTAGGAAGAATAAATATTGTCAAAATGCCTATACTACCTAAAGCATTCTTCAGATTCAACACAGTCCCTATCAAACTACCAACAGCTTTCTTCAATGAACTTGAACAAATAATTCTAAAATTCATATGGCACCACAAAAGACCCCGAATAGTCAAAGCAATCATGAGAAGGAGGAATAAAACAGGGGGAATTACGCTCCCTGACTTCAAGCTCTACTACAAAGCCACAGTAATCAAGACAATTTGGTATTGGTACAAAAACAGACCCACGGACCAGTGGAACAGAATAGAAAATCCAAACATTAACCCAAACATATACAGTCAATTAATATTTGATAAAGGAGCCTTGGATATACAATGGGGAGATGAGAGCCTCTTCAGCAGCTGGTGTTGGAAAAACTGGACAGCTACATGTAAGAGAATGAAACTGGACTACTGTCTAGCCCCATACACAAAGGTAAACTCAAGGTGGATCAAAGACCTGAATGTAAGTCATGAAACCATGAAACTCTTAGAAAAAAACATAGGCAAAAATCTCTTGGACATAAACATGAGCAACTTCTTCATGAACATATCTCCCCAGGCAAGGGAAACAAAAGCAAAAATGAACAAGTGGGACTATATCAAGCTGAAAAGCTTCTGTACAGCAAAGGACACCATCAGAAGAACAAAAAGACATCCTACAGTATGGGAGAATATATTCATAAATGACGCATCTGATAAGGGGTTGACATCCAAAATATATAAAGAACTCATGCACCTTAACAAACAAAAAGCAAATAATCCAATTAAGAAATGGGCAGAGGACATGAATAGACACTTCTCCAAAGAAGAAATTCAGATGGCCAACAGGCACATGAAAAGATGCTCCACATCGCTAATCATCAGAGAAATGCAGATTAAAACCACAATGAGATATCACCTCACAGCAGTGAGGATGGCCAACATCCAAAACACAAACAACAACAAATGTTGGCGAGGATGTGGAGAAAAGGGAACCCTCCTACACTGCTGGTGGGACTGCAGATTAGTTCAACCATTGTGGAAAGCAGTATGGAGGTTCCTCAAAAAACTCAAAATAGAAATACCATTTGACCCAGAAATTCCACTCCTAGGAATTTACCCTAAGACTGCAGCAGCCCAGTTTGAAAAAGACATATGCACCCCTATGTTTATTGCAGCACTATTTATAATAGCCAAGAAATGGAAGCAACCTAAGTGTCCTTCAGTAGATGAATGGATAAAGAAGTGGTGTTACATATACACAATGGTATATTATTCAGCCATAAGAAGAAAACAAATCCTACCATTTGCAACAACATGGATGGAGCTAGAGGGTATTATGCTCAGTGAAATAAGCCAGGCGGAGAAACACAAGTATCAAATGATTTCACTCATATGTGGGTATAAGAACAAAGAAAAAAACTGAAGGTACAAAACAGCAGCCGACTCACAGAACCCAGGAACAGACTAATAGTTACCAAAAGGAAAGGGACTGAGGAAGATGGGTGGGAAGGGAGGGATAAGAGGGTAAAGGGGGCATTATGGTTAGCAAATGTAATGTTGCGGGGGCATGGGGAGGACTGTACAACTCACAGAAGACAAGTAGTGACCATAGCATCGCACTACACTGATGGACAGTGACTGTAATGGGGTTGGTGGAGGGGACCTGATGAAGGGGGTAGTTTAATAACCATAATATTGCACATGTAATTGTAGATTAATGATACCAAAATAAATTATAAAAATAAAATAAATAAGAAAGGCAAGTTTGTATGGGTACTAGCTTTAACTTTACTCAGATTTTCCTTCTTAAAATTGTTAGTCTCTGAACTTGTTGGGGAATGAGTAGGAAGCCTAAGTTGCTATGGTGTCTTTTTCACAATTTTTTAAATTGGACTTTCTAATTTTATTATAGATGCTGTAGTTAACAAGGGAGGTGATGAGTCCATAGGCAAAGGAGATGGTAAGAACTATTGAGAAGTATTTTTATGAAAGAGTTAAAAGTGATATTGTGTTATCCGTTGCTGTGTAACAAATTACCCGAACATTTTGAAGCTTAAAAGAACAAACATTTATCACCTTATAATTGTGGGTTAAGAATCCAAGCATGGCTTAGCTGGGACTCTTTGGCTCCAAGTCTCTCCTCAAGCTTTAGTCACTGTGTCCACAGGACTGCCATCATCTCAGAGCTTTACTAGGCAAGGATCTGCTTCCAAGGTCACTCGTGTGGCTATCGGCCAAAGATCTCAGCTCTTTCCCTTGTGGACTTCTTCACAGGGCAGATGACAACATGGCACCTGTCTTCCCTCCGGGCTGGTGAATAAAAGTGAAAAGAAGGCACTCAAGATGAACCGCAGCATCTTTGTAGCCCAATCTTGGAAGTGACATCCCATCACTTTGACTATATTCTCTTTGTTAGAAGGAAGTTACTATATTCAGTTCACATCCCAAGGGAGGGCATTACCCAAGGATATGAATCCAGGCCAGAAGGAGCCATTTTAGAGGCTGCTTGTCAAGATATACCACAGACACAGACAACATTAACAATTTTCAATTTGATATTGACTAAAATGTTCATTGGGTTTTGCGGTTTTCAAATTATTTTTACTTATAATACCTCTTTTAAATCTCACCACTCAGGAAGGTGGATATCATCATTCACATATATAAAGATCAAGAAGCAGTCACAGAGTTTAATGATTTTTGCCCAGGAATACATATCAAGTAAGGGGTAGACCCGATAAATGAACCTGTCTTCTAAATCTAAATCTCATGTCTTTCTTCCACATTAACCTATAGTGTAAAGAGCTTTTCTTAAATATTCAAGATTGGGAACATTTGCAAATGCAGTATTTTTCTCTTCATTTTCAGGCCTTGACTTTCTACCACAGTTGAACTCAGTGTTGCCTCCAAGAAAAAATCCAGTAGCTTCAAGCACTTCAGTATTACATTCTAGTCCTCTTAATGTCTTTATGGGATCTCCAGGGAAGGAAGAAAATGAAAATCATGATCTGACAGCTGAATCTAGGAAAATGTATCTGGGAAAACAGGAACCTAAAGACTCTTTCAAACAGGTATCTGTCTGCCTGAAAAATGATACTGAACTCACTGTGTGTTCATCACTAGCAAGCATAATGAAGCCCATCACTAGAAAACAGGCAGCTGGCAGTGGGTATGTCCTGGTTATTGACAGAGCTGTATACTTACTAGGTAGAAAAGTATTCTTAAATCTTGATGTCACATGTTAAAAACTACAGGCAGGATGCTTTTAAGTCTGGATATGTTGGAGGTAACAGAAGATGTTATACTGTGTTTTTTTCTAAGACAAGATACTTGTCTCAACTGTCTGTGTAAGAATATTTTGTACCTCAGCTCTTAGAGAATGTACTTCTTTTGTGCCAGAAAACACAACAAGTTGGTGGGCAAGTCATTTACCTTAAGTCTTAGGGCAAATCGATGGTGCTAAGAATGTGATTTGTCATCACTACCTTCTGTTATAATACAGTATCCAAGAGAGAAATTAATTTGTTATGTAAGTTTAAAACGATCATATAATACTAGGAAGACGGAGTCTGTTGTGCAGTATGTCTATTTATTTAAAAAATATTTTAATGATATTGGAAAGATATTAATGAAGTACAAAAATGTCTTTTGACGTATTTTTCAAGTATTTGACTAGTTACCACATGGGAATTTGAGGTTTTTTTTAACCTGTGATTACCATTTTAAATAATATTCAATAGCAGATGCAAAGTAAATTAGCTTTTCCTCATCAGGTTATCACTGAAATTTTTTTTGATTAGAAACTTGATTTATTTTACCATTAGTCCCAGTAATTTCTTTTCCCTTCTATATCCATTCCTATTCTTCATTTCCCTGACTGTATGTATTGGAAAAAAGAGAAAAATAAGTACAAATTTATATAGATAATACAGGTGAAACCAGAATTTATGTATTAATTGTTTATTTTAAACACAAAGTTTGCAAAGTTGATCTCCAGTGCTGAAACTGGAAATCTGAGTACTTCATCATCTAACCAAACAAGAAGTCCTGAGAAATTTGAAAAGCCAGAGAAAGAACCTGAAGTCCAGTTACTATATGAACCCCCAGTCAATGGATCCTCAACTCCAAGTAAGTGCATAAAACTTCCTGATGTTTAGAAGTGTTAAGTTAAAAACTCCCACTACTTAACTTGAAAAGGATAAATAAATAGAGTGATCGTAGACTAAAAAAGTTCAAGGAGTTTGGAATTGATGGCACTTCGCTGGTGTGACTATCTTACTAGAACACAATTGAATGTATATGAATGGTTAAATTCATCCACATTGTTTTGATACTCTTTTGGTGTGAATATCATTTTCAATCTGATATGTAAATGTCTTGATCTAATACAATACATACAGGAATGTAGTGTAGGATCCTTTAAAAATGGGTCACTAACTACCTGGAATTTTGTCCCCTGCCCACATTAAAGTTTATCTGTGGAGTCATGCCACAGATCTGAAAAACTTGAACATATTTAAAGGGATATTAGGTTCAGCTATGAGAGTTATCTATATCTTTGTATAGAAGCAAGTCTTTTATTCAGATATCTGTATCAGGTTTCTGTGGATATCTATTGCATTAGCTTAAGCTCTAGGGCTTTGCCTGCAGCACTACTTTACTGCTATATTCCTTCTGTTTATTTTTAATAGTCTTGGTTTATCTAGTTTGTGGTGCAGCTTGTCACATTCATCTTTTATAAGAGGAGATGGTTCAGAGATTCTTCAAGATTAATCCCTCTGTCATATGTTATTACATTAGACAGTTGGCAGTTTATATATATAGATAAATGAACATTAGAAATAATGTCACAGAAAATTTCTAAGATTTGTATTCCAGACAGTGAATTTTTCTAAATGTCACAGGAACACTGTTCTTTACCAGTTTTCAAGTTTCCTCATGCCAAATCTTATTTAGAAATGTTTGATGTCTCTTAGTCCAAGTTGACTATTAATATTTTCTCCATTTTTTATTTCAGATCCAAAGATAGCATCCTGTGTCACTGCCGGAGTTGCTAGCTCACTCTCAGAAAAAATAGCTGATGCCATCGGAAATAATCGGCCAAATGCACCATTGACATCTGTTCAAATCCATTTTATTCAGAACATGATACAGGAAACATTGGATGACTTTAGGTAGTAATTCAGAAATTACACTTTCTACCTAGACTTTAACTGCCTTTTTTTATTAGGTGTAATACCAGAACTCTAAGTAATACTGTAGTTGCTACTTTTGCCTAGGTTCTGGGCTCCATAAAACCACAGAAAACATGATGAGTTTTTATTATTCTCGCTGTACTGAATTTATTGGGTATCAGCTAGGAAAAGGCACATTTTCCAGAGGGCAATTACCAGATAACTTGGCAGGACAGCCTAGCAGGTGGGCTTGCCATTGCGGGCTTTTTTAATCAACAAAATGTGGAAAAATTCCAATAAGCTTGAATGGGATTCTTATGGACAGTATTTATAGATCACCTGTTAAGTATGCTATGTGCAATAATGTGTAAAGAAAGATGTTCTTTAAAGGAATTCAGAATATTTTCAGGTAGGAAACATCAGAATGTAATACTGAATTTAAAAAAATTCTTGCCTAGATCTATTCTTGTCTTCTCATCCTTTGAGTTTTAAACATTGTAGGAATTGTATTTTAGAGTGCTGCTTCCATTAACTTACCATCTCAATATATTTTGGAAGCTATTTTCAATTATTAAAATTTTGGGTTTTTTTTTCTATTCTGACTAATAGTTCGTATTCTATCTCAGATTTGGATTATCATGAGCAAGAATGTTGAAGGAGATGTGCATTTTTTTGTTGGTGCATGTTTCTTTTTAATGCTAAAACTGTTTTGAAAATATATTTTTAAATATTAATACACTTAAAAAAAATCTTCATTTAAACATTTATAGTGTGCCTAGTCTATTTACCAGATACTAAGGCTGCAAAGGTGAATGTTCTGCCCACAAAGGCCTTAGAGTTTAATTGGAATAGGTACAGTGTGTCCTGCCATGATGTGTGTTTCTTTAATATGAATTAATTCATTTGTGCTTGGGGAATAGGGCAGTGGCGATGACAGGATGAAGAAATTTTGTTGGTTCATGTAACCGCAGCTAAAACAAAGTATGTGAACACAGCTAAAGGCCGCAAACCACCTATCAGTGTCCATCTCCTCCAATTCCCTTCCTCTTAACTTGGTTTGGCTCTATGTGCTTTGTGTTAAGAAGTACTTATTTTGTGATTTATTCCTCATCTTTGGCCATTTTTTCCCTGCCTCTGTGCCTGATAGCCTCAATCCTTCTATTTTTCTTGGCCCTTTTATCAAGTGAGCATCACTTTTTTAAATGCAAAGTTTAACATTCCTAAAAAATTTTATATTCATTAAAACTGTATTGAAAATAACAGGACCAGGTTTTAAAATGTGGCTTATACATATAATGGAATACTATTCAGCATTAAAAAAGAAAATCTTGCAATATGCAACACTGTGGATGAACATGGAGACATAATGTTAAAGGATAAGCCAGTCACAGAAAGACAAATACTGCATTATTCCACTTATGTGAAATATCCAAAATAGCCAAATCCATGGAAGCAAAGAGCAGAATTATAAGTGTCAGGGGTTAGGGAGAAGCGGAAACAGGGAGTTGCTAGTCAAAGAGTATAACATTTCAGTTATACATAAGGAGTAAGTTCAAGAGATCTGCTGTACAGCATTGTGCCTGCTGTACAACATAGTTAACAATACTGTATTGTACATATAAGCCTACTAAGAGAGCAGATTTCATGGTGTGCTCTTACCACAATACAAAGAAAAAAATGAAATAATAAGACTTAAGGAAAAAGGATTGGGCAGACCACTCACAAGGTATGCAGCTTTGTAACCAGAGCACTAGCAAAAACAAATCCTAATAAAACTACTAGCATAGTTTAAATAGTGAAAAATCAAAGACTTCTTGCAAAGAGGCAAATGTAGGGTTTACCTGGGCAACTTCCCTTCTTTGTAGGACCTTGGTCCATCAGATCCTGGCTGCATTACTAGTTCTCTGATGCCTTCAGCTTGTTTGTTTTAATACAGTTTTTGCATTAATTGAAAGCAGAAGAGGACATTGGAAAAAAATACCTTTATGGTTGTAACAGAGTAAATAAAGTACTTAGGAATAAATCTAACCAAAGATTATAAATATGTTTATAGAAAATAGTTATTTAAAATTTATTAGAAAGCATTAACATTTAAATAAATGGCAAGATATGATAAAGATGTCAGTTCTTCTAAATTGGTCTATGGATTGAATGCAGTTCCAATCAAATTCCAGCTGGTTTTTTTGGAAGAACATGGGATAATTCTAAAATGTGTATGAATAAAGCAAAGACTGGAAATAACCACAACACTCTAGAGAAGAATAAGGTTGAAAGAAACTTATTTGTCCAATGATAAGCTTAATTATTAAGCTATAATTAAAATTGTGTAGCATTAGCACAGGAAGGACATACTGCTCAAAAGAATAAAATAGACCAGGAAGAAACCTATGCATATGTGGAGATGTGATATATGACAGAGGAAAAGTATAGATCTCTATACCATGCTATTAAATCAGTTCCAATCAGAGTAAAAGTTCAAATGTAAAGGGCAAATTTTAGGCATTATAAGAGAATTTATATCTGACTTCAGGGTAGGGATGTTAATAAAAAATAAAATTACACTACCTATAAAAACAGATTGGTAAATTTGACTGCATTGTTAATAAATTTGAAAATTAATAACTTCATCACAAGACAATTAACAAAGTGAAAGGAAAAAATCTGTAATACTCATAGAACCAATAAAGGATCAGATTATGTGAAAGAACTCTTATAAAGAACGAAGGAAAAAAAGAAAAAAGACATTCAGTAAAAGAATAGTTAAAAGACATGGACAAGCATTTCACAGAAGAGGAATGGGATGTGAACATAAGGAAAGATTCTCAACCCTGTAATTAATCAGAGAACTGAGAATAAAAGGGGATACCAATCACACCATTAAAAGGGAAAATACTGTAAAAAGTCTGGCAGCGCCAACTCTTGGTGTGAATGGAGAGCAGTAGGAACTCTGCTGTGCTGATGATGTGCATGTCCCGTGATTCTACCACCTTGGAAAATAATTTGCATTATTCTGTAAATTTGAGCAATATACATCTGGACCATACCTGTAACTACTCTTGGATAAAACGGTCCCTAGCACATATCATCTGTAGAAATTGGCATATGTGGGTTGGGAGATACATACATGTTGTTTATAACAACATTGTAATAGTAAAAACTTGAAAAAATCCAAATGTAGTTGACAGGAGAATGTATATACCAGTATAAATCACTGGATTAACTGATCTGTAGAACACGGATCTTGGAAATATGATACTGGATTACTTTTAAAATATACACTATGCAAGAATACATAGGATATGGTACCCTTTTTGTAATGCTCAAAAGCAAGTACAGTGAAAATATATTGACTACAAATTGAGAGCAGTGACTTCTTTCTTGGGCTTTTCCCAAGAGTTAAGTGATGGAATCTGAGAGGAGCACACAGGAAGCTTCTATGATGTTGGCAATGTTCTAGCTCATCAGTTGTGTGGTGGATGAGCGAGTGTTCCTTTATTATCATACTTCATAATTTTCATGTATTCCTTTGTAGGCATAAATCAAATGCATTTTATTGAGCAACCTTTGTTATAACCACCCAAATAGCCCCTTTCCATTCTACTGGAAGTATTTTTTTTTAAGCTAAAACATTCATAATAGTTAAAATATTGTAACCTAGTGAATAATCTGTATTTCACTGTAATAATTTATATTTTCATTTTAATAAAGTGTCTTTACTTCATGAAAGTTTTTATATTAAGGAATGTAGTGTAGTGAGAGTTCTGGAGGTAGACAGATTTGGTTTATATCCTAACACCACCATTTACTGGTTGTGTGACTTTGGACAAGTTATAATTGCTTTCTGGCTCAGTTAACTTCATTGATGAAATGGAGGTAATAATTGTACCTAGTTGTGAAGAAGATCCTTACATTTAAAGTATAAGACACAGTCCCTAGCACATAGGAAAAAAATGCTAGGTGCATTGTTTTTTTTATTATTGTAATAATAACTGTTAACATCCATTAATTTGAAGAAATGAGAAAAGTTTTGCCAGTTTCTTGAATAATCTAGAATTGTAAAATTATTATAATTCTAACAAGTATTTTACCTTCTTCCCTAGAGAAGCATGCCATAGGGACATTGTGAATTTGCAAGTGGAGATGATTAAACAGTTTCATATGCAGTTGGTATGTGATATATTTTATTTTAAATTAGTAGAATTATAGATCTAAAACATCCATTAAAGGGTGATATATTTTCTAGTTGCTAAGGTAAATAAATAGGGTGTTTTTGAAATTTAATAAGAAAAATAGATTTTAACTAGTCACTCTTCTTTTCAACCTATGATAGTTAAGGCTATTTATTTGTAATTTTTTTCCAGTAAGTAAGCAAAAAACTTCCCAAATGTGCAAATACAAGCTTTGCAAATATATAAATTTCACCAGTGATCATTCATTTATATTAACAAAATAGTAAGGGTGGCTAAGTACAAGAAATATCGTTTAGCTACTTAACTGAACATGAGAGAAATGATAGCTAAAATTATGTAAAACAGCTTGCCAAATAAATGAAATACCAATAATTTAAAAAGCCTTTTTCCCCTTTTCTAGAATGAAATGCACTCTCTGCTGGAAAGGTATTCAGTGAATGAAGGTTTAGTGGCTGAAATTGAAAGACTACGAGAAGAAAACAAAAGACTACGGGCCCACTTTTGAAATTTCAGTGAATACCTTAATGTTTGTAATTTGGGGAGCCTCTGGCAACACAGAACTACATGCAATCAGTATCATTTTCATGGTCTCTGGGGAAATTTTTTTTTCAAGTATAAAGGGTGACTGGATTTTACACCAACCACTATTTCATTTTCTCTGTCAGAAATATTTATATTTTTATATTAAAAACTATACATGTCATCTGCCTAATAGGAAAGGCAACAGGATCTTTATTTTCTGAAAGATCTAGCTATACACTAAGTATATTTTCATAAAAAAGTTGTCCAAAAAAAGGTTATATGTGTTTTTTATCACCTTTTTTAAACAATGTATTTGACAATGGCCTTCCAAATTTTTTTTTGATTTTTGAGGATTAAAGAGTTTAATATGACTTCTATTTTTATGGAAAGTAATTTTAAAATGGTAGTTGTTTCTAAGTAATTAATGAAACAAGGTTGGTTAGTAATTATTTTGTTAACGATGAAGTTAGCTAAGTATGACTATTATTTATTGTACATTTGTTAAGAAAATATTTGAAGTTTTGAATTGCACAGATTACATTATATCTATTGCATTTATGTTACTGTATTGTACTTCTGACAAATATCTACTCCTGGTTGGTATTCTTTTAGCTAACTTCACTTTACCTCTGAAAGCTTTTAAGGGTTTATAAGGCTCAACCAGAACTGCCTATCTGCTGATTATCTCATGAATTAATAATGTGCAAAAGTATACTGTCAAATTTCAGTCAACATGATTCAACTTAAAATCATTGAAAATTTCATATTAGATACTAAATATTAACAGTATTAGTCCATTTTTTCCTCCCAAATGAGAAGTGTGGATTTATTTTGTGGTTTATTATCATTAACTTTCTAAATCTTTGTGTACTGTGTATATTTTTATATATTATTGACCTATCATAAAACTTAAATTGTCAAAAGAATTTACACCTCTTTGTCAATAGGTGGATATGTACATCTGCGTGCTGTGATCTACAGTTTTAGTGGTATAAGATTAGGAGGGTTACTGGCTTGTTTACCTCCTTGTAGTGTCTGTCCCAAAGATTTAAACTATGTACCTTGTATATAATACTCCTGCCCAATTTGACTTCTGAGATGAAAATATTTACTAAAATAGATACATAGCTAGCTTACTAACTTTATGGTTTTCCAAAGCGATTGAAATATTTAAGGATATGACTAATGGGTATAAACATATACCAATATTACTTAAAGAAATGAAAACAGATATATTACTTTTTTCCAGTGTGGTTCTGAGAATACCTTTGTATTGTAGCATAAGGGGGTGCTAATATGATTTTTTTTTCCTGATTATTAAAGCATTATGACTTGTAACAAGTTCCCTGCATATCATTATCAAACAGGTTTTTAAAATATTAAAATGTTTTGCCTACATGCTGTATTTAAATCATTAATATTTGCCTGTTGTCTTTTTCTATAAATGCACATCATGTTTATTAAAATAGGTGGGATAAAGTAAACAATTTTAGTAAGTTTACGTGTGTATGTGAAACATTTTTGTCACAGAATTTAAATGCTAAATAATTATGAAAAGCAGTCTGAGGTAAATTTGAGAAACCTGAAAATGAACTTTTGCCTCTGCTCAATATAGAATAATAGGAATTGGACTTACCCATCTGAAATTTTTAAAAGACACAACATATGTGAAGCAGTTTTCAACAGGACAGTGTTCCCAAGAGAGGGAAACAAATGAAACTCAAGAAATTCAACGAACACCAAGAATAAGAAATAATAAAACTAGACCAAAGCACATCATAATCAAATTTCTTAAAACCAGTGAGAAAGGGAAAATTTTTAAGGCAGCTAATGTCAAAAGACAAAGGCACAAAGATAAGAGTGTCAGAGACAGTGGAGCATAGTACTTTAAAAACTCAACTTGTAATTCTATACCCAGCAAAAATATCTTTCAAAAAGGAAATGAAACAAAAACTCTTTCAGACCTAGAAAGGCTGAAATAATTCATCACAAGCAGATTTTTCCTGCAAGGAATCCTAAAGAATGACTTTAGTCAGAGGAAAATGGTACCATATAGAAATCTGCTTCTATGCAAAAGAAGAAAGAACATTAGAAATGGTAAATATGTGAACAAATGTAAGACTTATTTTAAATTATCTTAATAAAGGATAATGGACCACTTAAAGCAAAAGTAATGACAAGGTATTGTGTGGTTAACATATGTTAACTGAGATGTCTGACATTATCAAGGATGGAAGGAGGGAAATGAAAGTATACTATTCTAAGGTTTTTATGCAACTGTGAAGCAATATACTGTCACCTGAAAGCAGACTATGATAAGAATGTGTACTGTAAACCCTGAAACAACCACAAAAGGAAAAATAGTTTTAACTAATAAGTCAAAGATGATAAAATTTACTCATAGAAAATGGAAGGAAAAGAAGGAATATGTGAATCACTTTAAATGACTCAGTTTAAAAAGGAAAAAAATTAGTGTATTGAACTGAATGCAAATGAAACATTTTCAAAATTTGTGGGAATCTGTTAAAGCAGTATTTAAAAGACTCAATGACTTCAGCTTCATGTTAACTAGAAAAACAATAGCAAGTGAAACCCAAATAAGCAAATGAGGGGAAAATGATTATAGAAGAATATACAATAGAAACCAAATCAATTGAGAAAATCAGTGAAATTAAAAGCTAGTCTTTTGAGATCAATAAAACTGATAAACCTTAAGCCAGACTGATGAGAATTTAAAGGACAAATTACTAATATCAGGAATTAGAGAAGTGGCTTCAGTACAGATTCTACAGATACTTCTGACAAAGTGCTAAACCTAAATGACTACTCTGGTGAATTCTTTCAAATATTTAAAGAATAAAATACCCCAATTCTCAACAAATGTATCCAGGAAATGAGAGAATGGTTCCCAGCTCATTCTTTGAGGCCAGCCTTACCCTAATACCAAAATCACAAGGGAACTACCAACCAATATTCATCACAAACACGCAAAAGTTCTAAAAATTTTAACAACTTGAATCTAATGGTATGTAAAAAGGATAATACATATGACCTAGTGAGTTTTATCTCAAGATTGCAAATTTAGGCTAGCATCAGAAAACTAATATAGACTATATTAACAGACTTAACAGGAAAAACAATCATCTCGACAAATGCAAAGAGAGCATTTGACAAAATCCAACTTTCATTTCTGATGAAAACTCTGCAAAGTAAGGATAAAAGAGAACATCCCTCAACTTGATAAAGACATCTTGGGGAAAACCTGCAACTAACCTCATACTTAGTGACAGACTGAATGCTTCTTCCCTAAGATCAGAGGCAAGGCAAGGATGTCCATTAACTCCTTCTAGCAGATAAGTACTGTATTGGGAGTTTTTAGTCAAGACAATTAGGCAAGAAAAAGAAAAGTGTCGATTATAAAGGAAGAAGTAAGAAAGTCTCTTTGCAGATGGCATATTCAATTCTATAGAAAATTCTGTGGAATACATAAAATATCTAAAATTAAGTGAGTTTTAATGTTACAATGTATAAGTTAATTTATAAAAATCAATTTGTTCTCTAGTGGAAAAAGACAAAAACAAACTAAAAATCAATACTACTTAACAGTAGCATCAAAAATATGACATACTTAGGTATAAATTTGAAAAAGTTATGCAAGACCTGTACACTAAATTCCACAAAACATTACTAAGAGAAAGTAAACCTCAGTAAATGGAGAGACATGCAATGTTAATGTTCAATATTAAATATCAACTCTTCCCATATTGATTTACAGATAGTGAAATCCCAATAACAATTTTAGCAGAAACTATTTTTCTCTTCAGCTATGGCTAATTTACTGTTCATGTAATCTGGTAAGTACTTAATATCACATATTTCATTTTTGCAGCTTAGAATTTCCATTTGGTTCTTTTTTTACAGTTTCTATCTCACTGTTGAAATCTTACAATTTAATCCCTTAAATATTAATCTTAGTTCTTTGGAGGTTTGTGTGATAACTAATATCTGGAAATCTCATGCGTTTGTTTCCATTTTATATTATTTCTCTCAGTTTTTAGCCACATTTTGCCTTCTGGTCTTAGTAATTTTTTTTTTATGGAGTGATTGACATTGTTATGAAAATATACTTTGAGTCTCTGAATGCTGTTATCTTCTAGAGAAGATTTGCTTTCACTATGGCAGGCAACTAGGCTAGGGGAATGAGCACTCTTGTCACCTTAATCCAATTAGGGGTTGAGGTAATTCCAAGTTGAGTTTAAGTCCCTGGTTTATTTTTAAGGTGCAATCCCTTAGAGTTCCTGCTAAGTCCTTGGGGTTTCGTCAGTGCCATTTTAACTTGGTGAGTCATGAACTCAAATTTCTGTCTCCAACTCCTGCTCTTTTCAAAGTTCTGCTTCTTAACTCACTTATGTTTAGATATACTGTTTTGCAGTTGAAGTTAACAGAATGCAAGACAAATTAGTACTATAGATAATCACTGTATGTTATCTAAAATATTTCTTGAAAATAATTATTTTATGTATTAAATTATCAAGTTCAACATATTAGGTGGCACTCTTAAAGACTACAGAGATACAAAGATAGATACAGTGTGTTTAAATTTATGCTATTTGTAGAAAGATCAAGGGTGTGGTTACAGAAACTACCTTTAGAACCTCTGAAAGGTAAAAGGGTGCCTTTTAGTAGGCCAGTGATTCTCAAAAGGTGGCTTGAGGAGCCCTGGAAATTCCCAAGATCCTTTTGGAGGCCAATGGGGTAAAAATTATTTTCATGATAATGTTAAGACATTGTCTTTTTTACCCTTATTTTCCCATGATCATAGAGTGAAGTTTTCCAGAGGTTACATGACATGAGATTACATCATTGCCCTGCTGTTAGTGAAATGTGCGTTTGTGTATTCTTGTACTTTCTAGAATTTCCTAAGGTAAGCTCTTCAGAGTCCTCAATGATTCTTAATAGTATAAAAGAGACCTGAGACTTAAAGAAATTGAGAGCTTGTAGTGTACCTTTTTAGCTGTAAAAAGGACCCTTATGAGGCTTTATGGGCATGGTCCCACATTACTCTGATACGCACTTAGTCAAGTTTAAGGGAGAGAAGCATGCCTAGAAAAGAATTGTGGATGTGACTTTTGGCTTTTAGCACACAGAGTAGACTTGAATCCAATTGTTTTAGACAGTTGAAATTAGCAAAGGCATTGCCATCCAGGACTGAAAGAGAGGAGATTTTTCAAAAACATTAAAAAATCTCTGGGCTCCCAACTTTCTAATGCAGGAGGCAGGTTGAGAAAGTTGCTCAGTTCTTAAAATGGCATATCTTCCAAAGCCCTTTTCAGAAGTGATTGAGGAAGAGAATGAAAAAGGAAGGACATATCAAAGAGCAGAGTCAAAAGTAGTAGAGAGTAGACTAGGGAGACACTCCTGAGGAGCAGAACCCAGGCCTGGTCAAGATACATTCTCCATCTACAAAACATTTTCCCAGTGGCATTTCAGAATTGCTGTGGGCCAGTGACCAGTATGATCCTCCCACCATTCTTCTTAAATGGGAGTGTTTATTACAGTTATCCTGTCCATTGTTTATACTCTGTGTGTATGTGTGTGTGTGTGTGTGTGTGTGTGTGTGTGTGTGTGATGGGATAGGGGCAGGTAGCTCATTTTTTTGTTTATTGTTCTCTGAACAAAGAGCGATTGTTCCTTTCAAGATGAGACATATTTGGATCTAATATAGATTACAAGATCCTAAACTTTGGGCCTGATTCTGTGATTAGATGTGATTTCAGAATCTGTGGTTGGGGTGAGCATGTACTGCATTTAGGAGGAACATGAATAATTGCAGCTTCATCCTTGCCTGTATTCCCTGCCCTTTGTCATTTGACTTTAGTTTTTACTACTGAAAGGTGCAGCATATTTCCCCTCCTGGTGACTTTGGGTTCAACCATGTGGCTTGCTTTAGTCAATAAAGCAGAAATGATGGTATGCTAGTATCAAGGCATTTGAGAGGTCTTGAATGTTGCTACCTTATACTTCCTTGAAGTACTCTTGTACTTCTGATGTGGACATTAAAACAACCTCAACAGAAAAACACACAAGCTGCCTGGGCCAGCTGCCTGTCCCAAGAGGAAGATGAGATGTGAGCTGAATTGTCTCAACCAAGCTGCTCAACCAAACCCAGCCTAGTCTAGCCCATCTGACCTCAGGTCTATGAGCATAAATGCTTACCACTGCACACCATTGAGAGGTTTTTGGTTGTTTATTATGCAGCAATAGGTAACTGATAAACTTCTTGACTCACTCTATTCCAGCTGCTGGGACTTAGAGTTTCAGTATTCCTTGCTGAGATTTTTGTAAGAGCCTCCTACACTAGATATCTATCTTCCTCTATTCTTTCTTGTCTGTTGTATATACCTCTGTTAGAGTTGTCTTCACTCAAAAGGCATATGTGATTGTGTGCAGGAAAAGGCCATGGTCTTTAGTGTGTCATCCTATCCTTCCTTGAAGACTTGTCACTTGGTACTACACAACACATCCTGCTCTGATATTCCAGTCTTAAGTTCCAGAGAGCGCCATACCATTTTATATCACCTCCCCTGTCCCTTCTGCCTGGCAAACTCCTATAGATCCTCCAGGACACTTCTCAGATGTCTTTTGTGACATTTTTCCATGAACTAAGGGCAATCATACTATCTTCTGCGCATTCAAACTCTCGTTTCAAATCTTACAATAGATTGGGATGATTTATCTTTAGGTCTTTCCCCACTAGGCAGAGGCCATTTCTGAATTCCCTCTGTGGGTACAATGTCTTGTATGATGCTTTGACCTCTGTAGAGGTTCAAGATAATCTCCTACCTAATTTTATCGGTTGTTGAACAGTGTGGAACACATGTAGGGATTGTTATGAATTATAAACTTCTGTATGGTGTTTATGATGTTTTCAATAAACTGGAAATTTGATTAACCATAATCCTTCACACATGTCAAATAATAGCATCTGCAGTAGTGGGATAAATTTATGAACATAGAAAATGACAATAATGGCTGAGTATGGTTGACATGCCCTTGATGTAGATATTGTGGGTCCTTTTCAAGTGAAATCTGACAACCAGCTCACTTAAAATTAAAGTGTCAAAAATCAATTATGCTTTATTTTGCATTCAGACAAATTGAACTTCAAAATTTATATGAAGCACATCTTATGTCAAAAGACACCTACTCTATTATTTGAATACTAGTGAAATGAGAAAACATTTTCTTTCTCAAATTTTTATCTGCCAAAATGAGACTGAAGAATATCTGGATGTCTAAATATTGTTATAGTTATTGAACTCTCTTTAAATAACAAAGTTATCGACTTTGGCAAAGATCAAAGTTGTCTAAGTTTAATATAAACTGCTGGATCTTAGGTCACAAAGTAGCCTATGGAAAGAGGAAACTGGAGAGGCAGGTGGGGGCAGATCAGGAATGGCTTTGTAAGACATGGCTAAGAGTGTAGACTTCACCCAATAAACAGACATTTAGGGACAATATAGGGACATTTGCCTATAGATTTCAGAATGAAGGGAGTGATTTTTCTGTCCCTACCCTTCTTGCTAGAAGGTATAGAGACTCTTAAGGGGGGCTGCCATCTTCAGTTTTGTTAGGTAAATATAGCAGACCTTTCATTTTGTATATCAAACTTGGCTGAGTGTGGGTGTGAGGTGATTTTCCTAGGTCTGCAGGATATTCCAGGTCTGGAAGGTTGGCTTTGTAGCAGTTTCTCTTAGGCTTAATGATAGATAATACTCTCAGGCATTATTGCCTGATCTGGGCAACTTCTACAGAAGATTTAATTCCAGAGACTGTTCTTCAGTAGAGGGGTTCCAACTGACAGGATTTGCTTTTGCTTCCACCTCAGTTTTTTTCATCATTCATCCATTCAGTGAACAATAGTTACCTTCTATGTGTTAAGTACTAGGGATTATATTGAAAACCACACTTACTGAGAAGAGACAGATAAATAAATCAAATAGTCCTGTGGTAAGAGTGGTGAATGGCTATATTCATAGGGCATTATAGCTGCAACCCAAAGAGGCAGAGTAATATCTGAGAAGGCTTCTTGGAAGTAATAGGGGTAAAGTAGGATGTAAGGGGGGATAAAAGGCGTGGACTGAGGATTAGTGATGAGTAATACACCTCATGAACAAGGGGGAGGTGTCTCCCAGACAGGAGGCTGGAAATTATGTGCACAGGGCCTGCAAGGGCCAGATAGGGGAGGCAGGATGTGTGTTACAGAGGAGCCACGTCCGGTCACTGGGAGCCTTGGGTCATGCCAAGGCACCAGATTTTCTTTTGAGGACAAAGAGGAACCAATAAAGGGTTTTAGTCATGGATGCGACATGATCAAATTTAGAAAGATGGTTCTGACCACAGTGAAGAGAATGTTGAAAGAAAGACCAAGGACAGTGGTCTAATATTGTCTTAGTCTATTTGGGCTGCTGTAACAAAATACCATGACTTTTAAACAACAGAAACATATTTTTCATGTTTCTTGAAGCTGGAAGTGCAATATCAAGGCACTAGAAGATTTGACGTTTGGTGAGGGCCCTCTTCCTTATATACGGCCATCTTCTCATTGCGTCCTCACCTGCAGAAGAGCTGAGAATTTCTCTGGGGCCTCTTTGGTAAGGACACCAACCCCATTCAGTAGGGCTCTGCCCTCATGACCCTATCATCCCAAAGTCCTCACTTCCTAATACCATTACTCTGGGGCGTAGGCTCTCAATACGTGAATTTTGGGAGAATACAAACATTCAGACTATAGCAGAAGTCATTTAGGAGACTCTTGAAGTTGTCCAGGAAAGAAACACTGAAGGCCTGAACCATCCAAATATTGGAGAACTGTTTAGAAGGTGAAATAAGCAAAGGTTGATCAAAGATAGTAGACTTAAGCTGGAATGCATGTAGAAGCTACCTGTTAAACGTTAGATGAGTTATGGGTTTGAGAAGGCTTTTTTAGGTTGAGTAATTATTCCATTGGCCTTAGTTTTCAAGGAGTTTTAAACATTAAGGTATGAACGGAAACTTAACAGTTTCTAACATCTATTGAACTTTCTTCCCTTTATTATCTTATAGATGTGAGTTGTTATGATTTATTTTTGAATACTGACCCATCTTTTTATTTGAGGGGTGAATTCTACATGGTTAGGGAGGATTTCTCTTTTCATAGCCTGTCGAATCTTTTTCCCTGGTATTTTATTCCAGAGTTTCAGTTCTATTTTCATAGATGATATAGGTTTCTGATTATCTTTGCTAGGTTTTCATATAGGGGCCATGTTGGCTCCTTAAAAAATTGTGTTAAATGATACATATTTATGAGGTGTCTAGTATATCAGTTAAATTTTAAAAATGATGCTATGAACTTCTATTTTATATCAGTGTTTATTATGCTACTTTGAATTTATTTTATAATCAAGATTAAGGGTTTTTATGCCTATCTTATATAACTTGACACATAATATTTTCATTTTAAATTATTGTAGAGACTCTGAATCCCTTCTTTGCTTTTATTATATATAAATTGACCATATCAGTCATAGCAATGACTCATCTGAAGCTGAGCCATCAAATCCCTATTATAAAATTTTTCCTATGGGAACATACTGACTCAAATAGCAGAGACAACGAATTCACTGACTCAAAACAGACTGTGGACTGTTTTGTGTGGTGTTGTGTCTTGTGTATAAGTGTGTTTTTCCATGTGTTTCTTTATTGTTGTGTTTTGATTCTCAAAGCTGCTATGTTTCTGTACCTTTTTTTCCCTTCCCTTAATCTGAGAGCAACTGGTTCATTAAAAGCCGAAGAAACTGCTAAGAATGAAAGCCTAAAAACCAAAAAAAAAAAAGTTACATATCATAGCGTAAAGTAGAGCGAATCAAGCTGGAGCATTCCATTGTCATTTTACTTTATTGGGAAATTGGCTAGAAATGCATTTATATTTTGTTCTAACCAATGTGTTCTTTCAGTTGTCCCCTAGATATTTATGCTAACGTGACAAACGTGTAAAAACATGACAACAGCAACACCATCTCCACTAGCTTAGTCTGTTAGTCTTCTATTTCTGTATAAAAAATTATCACAGCACCTTCAAACAACTCATATTTATTATTTATTAACTGTATTATTGTATAATTTCTCCAGGTTAGGATTCTGGCATGGCGCAACTGGGTCTTCCCAGGGCTGCCATCCAGACGTTGGCCAGGGCTGCATTCTCATCTGGAGGCCTGGCTGGGTAAGAATTCATTTCCAAGGTCATTCAGGTTGTTGGCAGCATTCATTTCCCTATGGCTGCATGACTGAGATGTTTTCTTGGCTGTCAGCTGAAAACTACATAAAGATCCTTGTTGGTTTCTCCAACATGGCTGGTTACTTCATTCTCAAAAGTGGAGTTTCTTGCTTAAGGGAGCATCGAATCTCTCTTTTGAGGGATATCACTAGAAGAAGTCAGCCCTTTCTTCCTCCACCCTGAATAATGTCCCTTTTAATTAGTCAAAACCAACTGATTTAGGGACCTTAATTACATTAGCAAAATTGTTTCATCTTACTATATTGTTTTGGCTCCAAGTAAGTTATAAATCCCACCCACACTCAAGGATAAGGGCTTATGCAGGGTATGTGTGGACAGCAGGGAGCAGGATTCATTGGGGCCACCCTAGAATCTTTCCACCAGAAAATTTTATTTTATAACACATTTCTCAAATAAATGTTTTGTTAGAAAGCTACCCTTTTAAAGTGTAGGGGAAAGGGACAGTTGCTTAATACTGTGTTTGAAAACTATGTCCAAAATATAATGGCATGGGCTTTTAGTCTGCAAACCTTACATTTCAGTCTCACCCTCTGCCCAAGCCCTGTGTGCCAGACAACTTGGGCTACTTGCTGCTACTGAGCATGTCACCCTCTTTCATCATGACTTAACCATTGTATAAATGCTTATCCATGAAAACCTCTCCTTTCCCACTCTTATTCATGTTTCAAGACCTAGGTAAAATTATACATTCTGTAGTATTGATCACTTTCTCAGAAAGCAAAACTTCTGTTCCCATGATAATTTTTAGAAGTCTTTTTCATATCAGCTTTTATCTCGGGTTGTAGCTATTTGTTTATAGACCTGTTTCCTTGCTTTCTGTGTATCAGGAATCATGGCTTAGTTTGTTCTGTATCTTTAGTCCTGTATATCTGAAGTATAGGTCTTGACACATAGTAGATACATCATAAATTAAACCTACATGACTGAGTGAAGAATGAAAATAGGCTAAAGTAATAATAAATAGTAGTAGGAAGATGAAGGGAAGTAGTAAGACAACAACGTGAACAGAATAGTGACAGAATTTTTCCAGGGTGTATCAAAATATGAGGATGGGAAAATGAAGGAGAATAGTTGTGAATAAGTTCACATAGGTTGATGATGCAGGGTCTTGAAATTTCCAGGCTAGAAAATATGTACTTCATGGAGCTTTAAATCTAGTAGGGAATGGCATAAAACAATGTCACAGATACATAATTTCAAATTGTGAAAAGGTCTATAAAGGAAATGTACAGTATGCTATAATAACAATTAGCAAGGAGATCTGATCTAGCAGAGATTGCTTGAATAAGTGATATTTGAGATGAAACCTGAAGGTTGAGTAGGACTTACCTATTTGAAGTGTAAAGAGTAGCATCTGGTCAGGCTAGAGAGGAAACTGCAGAATGTTTTCTGCAGAAGCTTGCAGGCCACATTACCATTTTGGTCTCTATCCTATGAATAATGGGAGGAAATTGAAACAACTTTAAACAAGGTGGCCTTGGAGCAGGAATGGGAGAGTAGAGAGAGGTGATTTTATTTGTCTTTTTAAAAAAAGTCCCTGAATGATAGACTGAAAGAGTATAAGAATGCAAGCAGGGAGATGAGTCTCGTTAGGAGAACTTTGAATGGTGCAGGGATCTCCTAGTAAGTTGATCTAGGAAATGGCAAAGGATCTTGAAAGAATTGGACAGATTCAAGACATATTATTGAGACTCAGTTGATGGGAATTGTTTATAGAAAGTGAAAGAGAGAGAAATGGTTCTAGTTTGATGAATGGTGGTGTTCAGGAAGAACAGAGGAATATAAACATGTTTGGAGAGGCTGGAGGCCATGAGAATGTTAGGGAATGTTGAGGTGGGTATGCTGAGTGAGTACACATAGGTTTTGAGCTCAGAGGAGAAATCTGTGTAAGAGATAAGTTCCCATGTATCTCTGGTCAATTGATTTTTTACAAAGGTGGGAAATGGGGGAAAGAACAGTCTCTTCAATAGTGCTTAGACAAATGGATATCCACACACAAAAGAATGAAGTTGGACCCCTACCTCACATTATTTAAAAAATTAACCTATAGTGAGAACTCAAAAGACCTAAATTTAAGAGCTAAGACTTTAAAACTCTTAGAAGAGACTACAGGGCAAATCTTCCTGACCTTTGGCAATTTCTTAAAAAAATTCTTAAATATGACACTAAAGCATATATATATAATATGAGCACTCAGGGAGAGGGTTTAGAATAAATCATCCACGGACATGGAATGTGGATTACAACATTTAGTCAATGTTATAGTCCCTTGTGCTCAGCATCACAATATTTTATATCTTGGAGTTAGTGTTTATAGCAAGCATAGTGTAGTGTAACTTTGTATGGAGTCAGGCAGAAGGTTCTATATTTGTTCCAGATTCTGCTCTCAAAGCTATTGATACTATTCTAAGAGACACTCAGCTCCTTTTTCATTCTGAGCTTGTGATTTTTCACTTTATCTTGGTGCTATGAATTTGACGTTTGATTTGATGCCTGGTTTGTTGCCTGCCATGCAAACATATTTTTACCTTCAATGGAATCTTGGGGTGATGGATGTTTTCATCTTGCAGTTCTGAACAATAGTATTAGTTAACTCAGATTCCATCCTATTCAGAGATTAAGCACTTACTTATTCAATCCATTCATTCATTCATTCAGTTTATCCTGTAACTAGATGTACATAGTCTTTATCTGAAGCCCTTGGGCTCCGGAGTTCACAATTTTTTCATTTAATACAGATAAGAGTTTATATACCTCCTACAGTCGGATGCTTTTGACAGGCCTAGTGGTAGCATCCTGCATAATCACACACATTACTTGTTCCTTAGCAGACTATACGAATACTCACATTAAATGGGATAACGGAGGGTGATGAGTAGCCTCATGTCCATACAGGGCATGTCTGTCTTCTCACCAGATGAGCTATAAAGGGGCTTTTGGTTTTCAGACGTTTATGGATTTTGGAATATCTGATAAGGGAATGTTTGTTTACAAACGCAGTGAACAAGATAGAGTATCTGCCTTCAAAGGACACAGACCATGTTTTGTCCATTAGGGCTTTTTTTTTTTTTTTTTTTGGTAAGCTAGTCAAATATATTTAGATTTAAAAGAAAAAGGTGGGTTGGTGGGAGGGAGTGGCTTATGATTCAATAATTGCCAAGACTAGTGGATTTTTGAACTCGGCTGTCTATATTCAGGACTCAAATTATGCCATTTGCCTGAGTTTCTCTTACTCTTTCACGTTTATTGTTCGAAAGGTTTCAGTCAGTCTGCCTAGTGGCCTCTGTATGCTCTACACCAACCCTTTTGTGATATAACTATGGGTAGAGCAACTCATTCCACACAAGTTTTCCGGGGAAAGAAATGAACCCCTCCTCCTGTTTGTGCGTTCTTAGCAAAAAATCTTCTGGCCTTTCATTGGCTCCAATCTGGTCACATGCTGATCTTTGAACCAATCACTGAGAGATGTGCTGATTGGCTTAGGTCTGGGCCACATGATCCAAGCTGGGGCAGGGCCTCAAGCTAGTGAACTATGTGGTGTGACTTTCTTAAAAACTGGGAGCTGTTGCCAGAGGAAATGGAAAATGTTGGGTGGCAAAGAATAAATGCAGATCCACAGGTTTATACTGGATTTTCTTTGTAATTAAAATTTTGATGGAATACACTGGAGTTAATGTTAATATCTTTCCAGCTATCTGTGGCTTTCTTGCAGATCATGTAGCTAAACGTTATTATTCTTTTACATGTAGCAAAATGTGTAAGAGCCTGTAAGTCTAAAGTCAAATTTAAACTGAACTCATTATCAAACTGTCATCACCAGAAACTCAGTGTATCGTCAGCAACAAACAATGTGGCAAGCCTTAAGGCTTTAGGCAAGAGTGTCAGAGAGGTAATACAGCCAATGGATGCCTAGATTATCTTTTTAGTCCAGAACTGAAAACTCAAAGCTCTCTATCTGGACATATTGTTAACGTGATTTTGTTTTTTCATAAAGAAGCAATTCTGCATGATGGTTAAAAATATAAGCCCAATTGCCATGGTTTGAGTCTTTGCTTCTACCATTTACTTGAATGAGTTACTTAGTCTCTTTGTGCCTCAGTTTCCTCCTGTGTAAAATAAGTGTAATGATAGCACCTACCTTACCAGGCTCACATGAATTAATAAATGTAAAGTACTTAGAATGGAGCCTGACACATAGTAAGTGTACTGTAAATGATAGCTGTTATTATCCCAGAGGGTAGCATTTGCTAGAATTCCCCATAGTGAAGTAAGAATTTTTACAGTGTGGGATATTAACATTTCTGTGCCTGTAACTACTATTGCTGCTGTCCTGCATACGTTATTATGGAAAATACCATTTTTCTTATTGTGAGGTTAAAGTTAAAAAAATAAGCCAGTCATAATTTTCAAAGAGCAGTATGTTGGCACAGGAGATTCCAGTCAGCATTACAAACTTAGAAGGTGGAAATCCTGAACTGATGGAAAATGAATGCAATTTCAAATCCCAAACCAGATTCCTGTTTTTGTTGCTATTCTTCCCCTAAAAGACAAAACCTGATGTCTTCTCAGTATATACAAAACAAAATTTAAAATCCATATATAGCACAGTATTTACCACCCACCTCTGTCCATGGTCATGAATATCACAAATTCTTTAAATTTCCCAAACATGAGATAAATGTCAGCCCATTCTATAAATTGACTTTATGAAGCATTTCTGAGCGGAGCTTTCTGACATTCACACCAATGTTTCCATAGTAACTAATGTGTTCAGAAGGGGAAAAGCAGGAGGAGATGAAAAACAAAGGCGAGGATCCAAATAAAAGGGATGAATAAGGAAGGGAGAGTAGAAGGTTCTGTAAACTTTGAACCATTGCTTCTTGCAGGAGGCAAGCATTCTTGTTCACATGGGTGACTTCCCTTGCTGCCTGACTGATTCAGGGATCCTTACTAAAAAAAACTCCCAGAATTTGACCAACTGACCCCTGATTAGACTTGGACAATGATTCATCAATGCCTGTTTGGACAATTCCTTCCCCCTTTTATTTTTATCTTAATTTTTTCTCTATTTGGATGTCCCTTAGTTACCATGGTAACAGTGAAATAATTTGTGCCTGCCACTGAACTGCAAAAAAAAAAAACCCCCAACAACCATGCAGCATCAAGTCAGTTTAAATAATAGAAACAGAGTAGTGGGAACATAGGTGCTAGTGATCAGCACAGTTGGCAAGATTTGAAGTGAAAAACTCTAGAACATTACCGAAATGTAGGTTCTCTCTTCAAGTCTTGTTAAATGATGCCCCATCAGTTGTAATTAAAAGCAGAGTTCAGTGATCAATTATTCTCTTGTAATGTTGAAAGCACAGTATCTTTTTCTCACCAAACTTTAACAAATTTACCTTGTGAAAATGTGTTTAATCTTCAAGTTCTTTGTCGGCCAAATCAGGTAAATGGCTAGAGATAAGTAGTTTCTCCAGAGTCATTTGGGGAAGGCAGATATACTCACATCTGAGGATCTGAGGCATCTGACTTAGGGAGATAGGTATTGGTAGCAAGCAAAACAATAGCCCCTCAAAATCTGAACATCCCAACCCCCAAGACTGTGACCATATTACCCTCCCTGCCAAAAGAGACTTTGCTGATGTGATTAGGTTAAGGATCTTCAGATAGGAAGAGGATCTTGCATTATCCAGGTGGACGAGGGAGACAGGAAAGTCAAAGTTGGAGAAGATGTGATAGTGGAAGCAGAGGATAGAGTCCAAAGTCAGTTTCACTGGGCTACAACAAGGTGTTAGCAGGACTGCCTTCCTCCTGTAAAATCTAGGGCCAGTGGCACCAAACCCATTTCTTTGCCTTTTCCAGCATCTAAAGGCTGCCGCACTGCATGGCTCATGGGTCTGGATCATTCTGTCCTGTGCTTCTGCTCTCACATGTTCCCTTAGAGAGTCCTGCTGACACCTTGTTGTAGCCCAGTGACACTGAGTTTGGACTTCTGTAAGAGAATATATGGGTGTTGTTTGAAGCCACAAAGTGTGTGGTAATTTGGTACAGCAGCCATAGGAAAACAGTACAGCACCATTCACAGTCTCTGTTCCCATTAGTTCCTCTAAGGCACAGTCTCTGTTCCCATTAGTCTCATTTGAAATTTACCCTTACTTGGCAGAAGTAAACGGAGCCATCCATGATTGTCAGCGGAGCATTCTGAGTGTCACTAACTGAGGATCCTGTGGGTAGCTTTCTGTCTGTGTTATACTTCAGGGACCTTAGATCTGGCCACCACAAGGGTTCTAGTCATGGCAAGGCCAGCTTCTAAGGGGACACAGACCTCTGACGCCTTGCCTTGAGTATCTGGGGAGGCTAACAGCTGCAGGTCCTGGGCAAAAAGCCTTTCTTGAGAAGGAAAACTTGTGCTCGTGATCTCTCTATGAATGTACACCTGCTTGCTGGGTAAGTTACCTTGTCTTTCAGCTTGATTGCATATGTCTCAAGGTTAGACATCACGATTTCATGTTGTCTATAAATCCTACAGTTCTCAGCATTGTTCTGGGCACCTAGACACTATGAAAATAGCAACTCCTCTTTTGCCAGGCTCCTTCTTAGGTAGGTTTTATGTTTTTTCAATTATTTTATTCTTACTGCACAGGTGCTGTGCTACGTGCTTGATGTACATCATCTCCTGCAATGCTTATAACAACCCAGAGGAAAATCTTATTATTTTTGTTTTAAAGATGCAGAAACAGAGAGTCAATAACTTGACTGAGAGTTACAAGGTGAGTAAGTGGCAGAGGTGGGCTCTGAACCCAGGAATGTCTTCTTGACCCTTCCACTTCTACTTGATACCTTGCTGACAGGTTAGAGGCACCAAAGGGTGGGTGTCAGTAGTTTTTTTTCCCCAAGGCCCTCAGGAAATGCCCTTTATCCTCTGAGCTGCAGTCTTGCTTCTTACTTCCCCTCATGCAAAGAGCAGAGGGGGCATGAGAAAGTTAGAGAGGGCTGGGGGCTTGAGACCAGATAGAAGGAGGGGGTCCCTTGGATCCCACAGGTACCCCTGGCCTTTCGACATCTGTTATTTTAGATAGGAATTGGATGTCTGTAAATTAGCACATTCCCATAGCTTTGTATTTTCTTGGTTTATGTTCTTCTGTTTTCTTCTGTGGTAGGCAGAATTCTAAGATGACTTGTAAGATTGCCACCTTCGTGGTATGTATATTCTGTTGCTATGGACTGAATGTTCGTGTCCTCGTAAAATGCACATGTTGAAGCTCTAATCCTCCATGTGATGATATTAGGAGGTGGGGCCTGTAGAAGATAATTAGGTCATGAGGATGGAGCCCCTCATGATGGGTGCCCTTATAAGAAGAGATGCAAGAGAGATGATCGTTCTCTCTGTGCCATGTGAGGATGTAGCAAAAAGGTATCCGCGTGCAAACCAGGAAGAGGGCTAGGTTCAATAATTGAATCATGCAGCACCTTAATCTTGGACCTCCCACTCTTCTGAATGTGAAAAATAAGTGTATTTTGTTTAAGCCACTTAGTCGATGGTATTTGTTAAAGCAGCCTGAACTTAGACACCTGTATAATCTTCCTCCTCTATGAATATGATGGGATATTGCTCCCGTTATTAGGTTCCTAATCCATGGACTTTGAGTTAATAAAAAAGGAGATTATCTAGGGGGGTCTGATCTAATCAGGTGAATTTTCAAAGAGACAATGGACCTATGAGAGGGTCTGTGGAGGGGATCATGTGGCAAGGACCAGAGTGTATCTAGGGACTGACAATGGTCCTTGGCTAAAAGCTAGTAAGGCAGTGGGACTTCAGTCTTGCAGTCACAAGGAACACAGTCTGCCACAACCCAAGGGAGTTTGGGAGTGGATATCTCCCTCTTGGAGTCTCCAGATGAGGACAGAACAGGCCAACAACTTTAGCTCAGCTGTGTAAGGCCTGGAGAGAAAACCCAGTGCCTGAATGGCCAATGCACTGAGATGATGAGTGTTTTAAGCCACTATGTTTGTGGTAATTGATTATGCAGCAATGGAGGACTAATACATCATCCTGAAACTTATTTAAGAGAAAAAAATCAGTCTCAGCTGGCCTAGGCAGGAAAAGGAAACAGACTCTGCTCCTGTTCAGATGCGGTTTGAAGACTTCAAACCTTAAAACACCTTTTAAAAAGAGTTGAGAAGAACTTTCCCATTTGTCCAGGAATTTTTTTTTACAAGGACATGACTCCCTTTGGTGATGTAAATTACCATTTCTGATCAGTTCCTTTGAGGGAAAACTCTGAGAGAAAGCTTTTTTGGGTCCCTGAAACCACTGGGAACCCCTAAATATGCCTATAAAATGGTTAGGGGATAGCAAACACCCAAAATGCTATTGGAAGCTTTTAATGAGGAGGATCTGGGCTGGAGGGAGATCCCCGAGCAGGCCCACCCCTCCTTTGGTGGGAGAGATTGCATTTTTTTCTCTTGGGGAAGTGGTGAGTCTGGCAAAGTTGCGAGGCCCTTCCCAGAAGGAAGGTTATTCTGAGGCTCCAGACCAGCCCCAGCAATATTTGCCTCAGGGATGGCAGCTCTTCCATTACTTACACCCTCCTGCAGGAATCCAGGGCAGAGTTCAGTCAGTCACTTCATTCGTTCATCAAACTCTCATTGAGCAATTAATATAAGGAAGTCTGTGCTCTGTCTAGGGAACCCAGGAATGAACCAGCCCTCTCTCCTGCAGGAGGAGAGTGGAGTTGATGTGGACACAGGCACCACAATAATAAGCACGGACATTTCCCAAAGGCTGAGCCCTGTGCTAGGAGCTGGGTAAGAGGTGTGTGTGCGGATCTCATCTGTGCTGCCCCAGGTTAATCCCACTCAAAGTACACCCCAACAGGGCAGAGGTTGGGTCCAATTATCAGGGTATCCCTAGTGCCTCTACAGTGCTTCGAACATTGGGAACCTCACGGCTTGTTGCGAATGAGTGAATGAATAACTGAATCAATAAAACTGACAACTATGGCTTAGAGATTAGCGTTATCACCATTTTATTAGATGAGGAGCCCAAGGTTCCGAGAGGTTAAGAAACCTGTCTCTTGTGACCCAAGACCAGCTGCCCTTACCCATCAGACCACAATGCCCTCTCCCTGGCTCCTTGGGGGCCCTGGCGCAGGCCGCGGGCGCCCTCTGTCGGCACTGGAGGTGCAGCGGCCTCGCGAGCGCACGCGCAGGGCACAGACGGGGCACCCCGGCGGGCGGCGCGTGTCGGCTCCCTGCTGCTCGCACGTCAGTACGTGTTTGCGTCGCACTTCGGGGAGCTGAGCGCGCGCCTTCGGCAGGACCCTGGATGTCACCTGTGAGTTTCAGGGGCTTCGTTCTAGGCCTCTGTGAAGAATGGCGTTGGGCGTGGGGGCGCGCTCGGGAGCAGGGGCGCATCCAAGGGGCAGGAGAACTTGAGTTAGGAATTGCGCCAGTGGCTTGGAACCAGAGGCAGCGGGCAGCTGGAAGCCTGCGAGGGCGAGATTTTAGAAACTCTGGGTCTTTGGCTTTCCTCTGAGGAAGAGAGAGAACGTGAGGTTGGGGAGTGAAGGTGCCTTTGGATTGATAGCCAGAACCTGTGATGCAAGTGTGGCCCAAATTAACTGAAAGGGAGGAAGACCGACTTTGCTTCCGTTTTCCAGAACTTTTCATTCCAGCCCGGCTTGTCAACCGCGGGCTGGGCCCTTAGAGCCCACCGAGTAACCTGTTTGCTTAAGAGAATCGCATCCCACTGATACTTGGGTGCATTCGACGTTCTCACGGATAGTAATTATACTCTTTCCCCAGGCCCCACTCTTATCCATTCTTCTAGTTTTGTCCCCACTTCTTTTAAAAAAGACACAATATTCACCCCATTCAAGGCAAATTTACAATCAAGAGGAGGCTTCACTCTCTCTTTAAAAGTGGTGGCTTTGTTCTAGTTTTCACATCAAATGTGTACTACTTCTGGGGTTTGTGTTCTTTTTTGGTTTATTGGTTTTCCAAACACACAAAGCCAACTTTATTATTTTCTGTCTCTCAAACTCCTACAAGAAGTCTTATCTCTTACTTTTCCCACTGTAATAATATATTCCCTAGAGGGAGAAATTTAGGTCCTATTATTAGGAATGAAGTAGAAAAACAGGCCCAAAGAAAAATAAAGGAGAGGTGATGAACTATTCTGAGGAGATAGGACAAATGCATTTGCTAGTCTAGATGATTCAGTTCTCTTCCGAGTTCTGGAAAGTATGGTATGAAGACGGTAAATGCATCTGTTCCCATGCAGTTCACCGGATTGAGGAGTATTTGATTGGCAACGACCGTTCTTTCTTTTTATCATGTCCCTAATCGTTGTATTCCAGGTATTGACCACAGGCCTTAATCCCTCCTACCAAAATGTTTTGTGCCCATTTGAACACTTCTAAATTGAAATTCTAAATTAGTATTCATTGAAAACTGGTTTGACACAAAGAAAGGAACATGAATGAAAACTTCTAAGCCGTCTTTACATTTCCAAGTGCATGTTCATTTCTTCAGGAAAGTCATTGTTACCGGTTTAGGGAAGATTTATTCAATTCCTAAGTGCCACCTCCAGAGGGCACAGCTGTCTCAAAAAAAAAATTATTTTTAAAGTTCCTTGTTCCTTCAGTTCTGCCAAGTAAAGGACTCTCTAGTCTGTAATCGTGATTCCTGGGATTCAAATGTGAAATTTTTTACTTAGTATGTTTTAATATTACTTTAGGTGTTACGGTATTCTATTGTTTTCAGCAATTACGTGACACATAATATTTTTAGGTGTTTATAAAATGAAGAATTAAATACAAGCTTGCTAATTTACTCCTGACTTAAAAATATTTCTAATTCTGTCCAGTTTTAAGTACTAACTTCAGACAGATTCAAGCAGCACCCTTTAATTTTTAAAACACATTTATGTTTATTTACTATGTCATAGCTTTGTATTCCCAAGAGATTGCATTCAATGTGCCAGCTTTCCTTAAAAAAAAGTGTGAAATGTGCTGTATCTTCCATATAATATTATTTTGGATTTAGCGCACAATGTATTCTCGTAGAGTCCACTATTTTGTGCAGAGTAAATGCTTTGGAAGCTTTTTATACCTGAAGCTACACAAAACATCTGGGGGATTTATTTTCACAACGTCAAAATTTATGGTGACTTTTTTTAAAAAAAGCTTTTATTCATCTGCAGAGGAGAGGAAGTTGACATGAATTTGCTCAGAAAAGAATAGGGTTATTTTCTTCTAGAATGTACATTAAGTGATTCAGTCTCTCCCCCCTTTGTCTCAGCCATCTCTGCTTTGTTCAGTGTGAAATTGAATCCTGTAAAGCTAAAATCTAAGAAGATGGAGAACTAAGGATTTATGCAAATGATTTACATACAGCAGCCTCCCTTATCCTCAGTTTCACGGTCCTCTGTTTTAGTTACCCAAGGTCGACTGCAGTCCAGAAGCAGATGGTCCTCCTGACATGGCATCAGAAGGTCAGTAGTAGCCTAACACTATGTCACAATGCCTATGTCATTCACCTCACTTCATCTCATCACACAGGTGTTTTCTCATCTCACTTCACCACAAGAAGAAGGGTGAGGACAGTACAATAAGATATTTTTGGGGAGAGAGAGACCACATTCACATAAGTTCTATTACAGTATATTGTTATAATTGTTCTATTTTCTTATTATTGTTCATCTCTTACTGTGCCTACTTATGACTCAAGCTTTATTATATGTATGTATAGGAAAAACACAGTATGTAAAGGGTTTGGTACTACTATCTGAGGTTTCAGGTATCCACTGGCTGTTCTGGAACGTATCCCCCACAGATAAGGGGGGACTACAATATATTTCTTTCCTGTGTTCTCTTTCAAGCTTTCACTTGCTTCTCACTTTGGGCTATCTTTTTTTTCTTGTTATTTTTTTTTTTCTTGTTAACATATACAGAGACACTGGCAACAGGGTGCAAGAGGGACTGTTTGTAAGTATTTAAACCTGCTTGACTTCTGTTTTTATGAAACTACTTTTTAGGTTTTGGAAACTTATTTCCAACTGGCATGGAATATTTTGGGAACTAATACAGGACAGGTGTTGAAAGTGTTTAACTCTCATGTGTGCTTCATATCAAATGGGAAAGAGCTAAACCACCACCAAAATAACATATTCTGTAAGAAACAATGCTTGGGAAATGGTGTCAGCTAACCATGCAGAAAAATCAAGACAGGCCTTTATGAAATAGCCCTGAAGTCAGGGTAAGCCATGGATGAGTCATTCAGGGCTACTGTGTGTGGAATCAAGGTATAATTAGCAAATTCATGAGTTATATCTTCTATTTCAATTAAAAAACTGAAGTTTAGTTTGATGATTTATTCCTTGGCCTTATTTATTAGTCTTGTCTCCCCAGTGAGATTATGGAAGACATTCAATTGTGAAGAGGCATGTCTGATATACTTTGTTTCTGTTCTGTCGTAGTAACTAGACCACTGTTATACCAAAAGGCTTTCCCCAAACATCGGTGAATTGTTAGCCTATGAAATTGTTGACCAGGATCCACTCCCAGTTAAAGATATTATGTCTGGTGTGTCTTCCAGGCAACATTTCCTTAGGGGAATGAAGGTGCTACTGTAAGCTGACAGGTGATTTTCCCGAAATTATCATAAGTACTTGGGATTTTTGGTGCTGCCATCCTTCTGAATTACATAATAAATATGAGGAAAGCATCATAGAAAAGATTCAAATGAAGGTGAATTTAAATAGAACATTTGAAGTGGAAGGGTCAGGAAAGCAAAGCTTCAGCAAAATAGAGATATCTATAATTAAAATATGCCTTCCCTTAACTGCCCCCCCCATCTATGTATTGTAGAACATCACTTACTCATCTGTAAATGTTAACTGTCCTATATGGGATCTTGTACAACTGAAGTTGAGTGACACTTAAGAGCCTCGAAAAGTAGTCATCCCCTCTCAGTGGCTGTGCCTAAGTGAGGCTCTTGGGCATGTGCCTGTGGGGCTGCTGACCTTAGAGGAAGGTTTGGTTAGGTGACCTCTAAAGTGCTATGTGATTCTACACTGAGCTCTCATTCCACTCATTTTGTTACAATCAAAGATGGTTTTAGAAATGCTGAAGCCCCTTGAGGACATGCGAGATGAGGACCATGAAGCTGAAAGCCCTGTGCCATGAGATGACAGGTGTGTCATCCCCAGGCAGGGTCCTGTTCCCGGGCCATTGAGCCTCTGGGTATGTGTTCATTACATGGTAGTTTAGATTTTCTGTCTGTCACAGTTGTGTCTAGTTCTAAATGCTTTTCATTCTAATCCAATTAGAAATATGTTGAGAAGAGCTAATGTTGTTTGCAAGAATTTAGAAGTAAATCTCACAGTGCAGTAAATGGACCTTTGGTAAAGTGAATCATAATGTAATTTTAAAAGTATGGATGTTTGATCATCTTTGAAGTCTTTCAGAACTTTTGGGAGAAGTCTGGTATACAGGCGGGATGCATCTGTTCTCCCTGTATGACTTAGTTCAGCATCTATGTTAAAGTTTTCCTTCTTCAAATTATTACCAGTCTTCAAAGATGAGTGAGTCATTTTTTAAAAAGAGATCAGTCATGTCAACTATTCCCATTTTTCCTGGCTTGTTGTCAAGGCATCCCCTGGGTACCTGTGCATCCACATGGATGAGTGAATTCCTAGTCCGGGACAGTGCTACCTGTAGAGTGTGATGTCTTATGGATGCTCACTCAACCTTTGGACAGTGGTACTTTTGCTTTCCCTTGGTTATGTCACGGGCTGACTTTATGCAATCAGGGCCTAAAGGCCAGGGCAGTCCGATGATGTTTAATGTAGGTGGCCTCCTGGTGGCACTAGAAGGACACTTGCTCTGCAGAGAAGGGTCACATGTTTGGCAGGCAGAAAAGGTACAGGGTACAGTCTCCACAGTCACATTATGTCTTCTCCAAGCCTGTTTAATTACATGTGCTGTGATGTGGATAGGTTCTTATAATTTATCTTCAGCCTCAGAAAGTGGTGGGGGGCTGGATGCACATTCTGGTGTTTGTTATTCCTAAGGTGACACTTTTAAGTCCCAATATTATGTTCCAGTCCCAGAAAGAATGATTTTTGACTCTTTGATACTATAAGAAAAATCCAATTGTTTTCTATCTTGCAGTTCATGTCCATGGCTTTTGTTCCCTCATCATTTTAGCAGGTATTTTCTTTTTCAAGCCAGAGTCATGGTAGGGGGAGGTATGTGAGCATGTGGTAATAATATAAATTAAAGCTGGTGGAATTACAAATAGAGCAGAGGGATTCTTAAGAGGTTTGCACAGAAATTGTTTACAGTTACCAAGCTAGAGGACTGTTTTGCATGGTCCAGAGCTTCTTTTTAATGTCATGTCTGCAACATTCCTTACTTTAAAAATCATTCTGTGTTCACTAAGAAGAGAGATTACAGGCTAAGGAATAAAACACTCTGGACGTGTTTCATTTAGTTAGGTTTCCCCCCACCTTGGTCCTCCTGCTGGATTTTGACCTCTCCAATTCTCTAATAATGCTTACAGAATTAAAGACCACCTAAAAAATCAAAACAATAGCAAGGAAGAAGGGCAGCCGCAATAACAATGACCCGAATTCTCTAGCCTGTTCACAGAATGGCAGCAAAAACAAAGAACTTTTTCTTCTTTATAAAAGCTGCTGTTTCCTTTTCTTCTCTTCCTTCCACTCTTTTCTTCCTGTTCTTTGCTTCCTTGCAGCTTCCAGCGTCTTATCGTGAATGGCTATTTTAACGTCTCCTTTTTATTAATAAGTAAGATGATTTATTGTTACTAATTTACTATTTAGAAAGTAGAGGCTTTAAAGTACACTCTTGAAAGTTTTAGAATAATTTCAATTTTAAGTCTTTTTCTTTTTTCACGCATTGAATCTGATGTTTTTTCTGAGCTGACGTGTTTTGCCTATTCTTTACTTGATTTTTTTTAAAGGATAATTGGAAGTTGTTCTACAAATATAGCTAAAAAAAGTAATGTTTCACAGTGAAAAACAATAACTATGAAATGAAAGCCAACTTAAATCATTCCAGAACAGACTCACAAAGTGAAGCTGACATCCTGGAAAGAGCAGGGAGAAACGCTAATGCTCCCAAGTAATCAGTTTGGGCCATTTCAGTGCTAAATGGCAGGATCAAGAAGAAAAATTTTGAAATTGATTTTTAAGACTGTCTGAAAAAGCAGACTGAAATGAATATTAAGTGATTTCTTTGGGGCTGTCAGAAATAATAATGGAAGAAGAGACAAGTCCAGTCTTGCTGCTGCTGGTAGGATCAGGGAATTTGGAGTCAGTACAGATTGGAGATGAAGTTCTGCACTCCAATTTTAAAGAAATGTTAATGAACAGAAGGGAAAAGCAGCAAAGAAACCTAATATGAGTAGGTATGAGCTGGAAAGGAGAGAGGGAAAGATGTGTCTTTACTCGTTGGAGCGTTCGGAGAGAGGCGCCATGCTGGGTGTGTGCGGGGCTCTGTATTCCATGAGGAGAGAACCCTTTTCCTGGGAGCATGTGCCACACAGGTGTTACAATAGTGGAGATGCGTTTGTCTGGACACATCCACCGTCTCTTGACCCCTCTCCCTGCCAGTAGCCATGCACAGCTCTCTGTCTGTTGGCTGGGTGGAATGGGGCTCCAGGCTGGCTGTTGAACAAGCCCATATGGCATGAGGATTGGATCCATGTCTTTGGCCTCATTAGCACTGTGCTGGAACCCACGGAGTCAACCAGCTAATTAATACAGAGATGCATCGGGTGCTCTCTGGGATTTGGAATCAGTTTCCCTTAAATTAGCCATGTCAATTACCACAAGTCCATAGATACTAAGAGTTGGAGAAAGATCTGGCAGGGTTTAAAAACAGGGAAACATGGAGAATTTGAATAAAAATGGAAAACAATACCCACTTCACTAGGATTATGCTCTTCCAGGACACGAATGCTAACTATCACAGCATTATGAAGGACTCATACAGCATTCTGAGGGATTATTTTTTCCACAATCTGCTTTAGAAATTTCTTAATTTCTGCATTTTTTTCTTGTTCTCTGAACACGTGGGCTGGAAAACTTAACCTTGTAACCTTCTTCAGCTTTCTGCTTATCGTGTTGGAAGGGACTGGCAAGCATTAATCCCCCTGCCTGTGAGAGTATTGTCCTAAATTCCTTTCTGGAGACTCCCACCTGCCTTTTGTCTTATGGGATTGTACATCAAGGGACCTGGCCTTTTCTAAGCCATGAGATGGGAAGTTTTGTGATTCAGTCTAAGCCAGTGGTTCTCAACTGGGGATAATTTTGCCTCCTGGGGGACATTTGGCAATGTCTGGAGACATTTTTGGTCATCTCAATTGAAGAGATGCTATTGGCATCTCGTGTGTATAGGCCAAAAATGCTGTTAAATATCCTATGACACATAAGACAGCCCCTCTATAAGAAATAATTATCTGTCCACAATGTCAGCAGCACAGAGGTTGAGATTCCCTAATCTAAGCCTACTGGCCTTTCCCTTCTGAGACTCAGAAACATCGGTGGTGATGTGATACCCAACAGTCTTCAAGAATAACTGGAACCCATTCACTGCAGTAGCAATGAATAGTTAAGACTGTCAAGTTGTTCCTTTTAGCCAAACCTCCTCAAACCTTTCTGGGCTCCCACTTTTTTTCTGTGCCAGATCTCCAGCCTTTCTATCTATTCTGTGGCTCTACTGTATTTCTTTGATACAGTCTTTTTCTGCTTGAATTAGCCAGAGTAATTTTCTGTTGCTTGCAATCAAAGAACTCTAACTGATGTGGAATAACTGACAGTTATATTAACGTATTTGTGTCAAATGACACCTCATAACTAAGTGGTGCCTTAAAAAGCCTGTTTATGGTTAGTTAGTAGCTATCTGGTAGAGAGTCAAGTCAGAGCAAGCAGAAGTAGGACAGAGAAGCCCGTACATTTGAGGTTTCTTGTGCTGACCTCTCACTGCAATGGTAAGGGGAATCAATAGACCAACAGATAGCTTGAGAACTCATTTCCCAACAGTGAAACAAATGTCAAAGAGTAGGATTAAAAAAAAAAGCGACCCACTAGTTTTTAAACTATGTCTGCCAGTGACCTCGTTGGGCTGCTGCACACAGTGTCAAAGCCATGGGATGCTGATGAATAATTTCTTTTCTTTCTCTTTTTAAAAATCATTCTTCTTATTTCACACTTCCTCTTAGTGTGGAAGCATAGCTGGCAGTATCTTACTCACAGGCACAGAAGTTTTCTTTAAAGATTTTAAACTAGCTGACACTAGTGTGGTACTCTACTCCATTAAATAGGAGAAACTTTTTTTAAATTAAGAAGATGCAAGGAACAGAGTCTCTTGATTACCGAGGCTGGGATAGGTGAGTGTGGGTGGTTGTCTTAACCTGTTTAGCTGTTTGAAACCTTGGGGACTGCCTCATAAAAGACCTGTTTCGTTGGAAGTGTCTCTTTCACTAAGTGCATGGACTGGAATATGTTCAACTGTTCTTCGGTGAACAAAATTATAAAAATATGTGAACATACAAATAGAATTGTGTTGGTGATCTGATGAGGTTCACTGTAGTTCTCAGAGAGGGTTTCTTTTTTAAGATGCCAGTTAAATGCCATGGTATTCAATTTTTGTCTCTGGTAAATTGCTTTGAAAACTTAAACATCCTCTTTTGTGTTTCTGAGACTCACTGGGGAAACACAGCCTCTCTGATCTGATGTTTCAGGTGGGAAATAAGATATGTGTATAATCACCTTATTGAAATAGTTCTGCAATGTGCTGGGGTAAGGGTAAGGGGAAGGTGGATGGGCCGTTCAGTATCACCTGAAATTGCAAGCAGTTGGGTTTATTATCCAAAGAAGAAAACAAAAAGTGAAGTTTGTGCAGGTGGATGTATGTGTGTTTTGTTAGATTGTAAGATGAGATATTTTTTCTGTTGCTTTCTATACTTTAGGAATTGATTTCTAATATAGTATGTTAGTGATAATCACTTAAAACTCATTGTTGAAACAAATTGAAACTAAATTTTAATAAAAATAATTATTAATCTTCATTCAGATGGAAGGCAACGAGGCAGAAAATATCAACTAAACCATGGAGCCTGCCTTTGGGATTTAATGGGCTTCTATTTTTCTTGAGTTCCTCATCACTCCAAAGCATTTTCCTTTATTTCCAGTATCAGTAAGTGGAAACAGCTCTGAGACACGCAACGCTTCCTTCTCACCTCGCTCTCATACATACTGGGTTTCTATGGAATTAAAGAATTGTGTCCCTTCAGTACCTTCTTGCTAGGAAGAACGGAATAATCTAGAAACCTGGTGCTGAGTGACAGAATAAGACTGAGGAGCTAATTTTAGTGCTTCTCCTCTTTGGCAGGGTCTCCTTGACAATAGGAACTGTCTGGCCTGGTTCTTTTCATGAAAACATCTCCGACCCCCACCAGCTTTGAACTCTCAGTTGAAATATTACATTTAAAGGCCAAACGGAACCCAGATGAATGGCCGATTGCAGCACCTTTCAGATGTCACTGAAAAAAAATCTATGAAGTGAAGGTTCAAGTCCTTTGGGAAGGAGCAGAACTGTCACGGTGTCGTCCCTTTGCTTAGATATCGGTTCTCTCCCCTCTTGCTTGCCGTCTCTGCTCTCTCCCTGTCCTCCTCCTCTTCTCTTCTCACCCCCCCTCCTCCCTCCCACACATACCTGAACTAAATGAAATTCTGGTTTGGGTGTATGCCCCGGAGGCTGCTAGGCAAGCAGTGTCATCTGTGGAGGTGTTTCCTTTCAGAATGTCATTGTTTAACTTCAGGGTCCTGTTATTCTTGTGTGAATGAAATGTCAGGAATGAATTTTACCATGTAGTTTCCCAGGCATGACAGGTCTCTGCCGTGTGTCATTGGATCATGGTTTTCCTTTTGGTTTCCTGTCACATGTAGGGTTTTGACCTATCCTATCCCGTTGGGTCCTGGTAGTTTTACCTCTCCATATAGCCTCTGGTGGAGTTCTCTGACGCCTGGTGTGGCTTTTGTAATTTAAGGTATGGAGTGATTTCTTCCACAGGGCTTGCTGTGTATTATTTCTAAAACCTCAAAAATCATGAGGCCTGGTGCTGGAACACTTGATTTGAGATTAGTGCCATGGGTGTTGGCTGTTGTTTGTCCTCAGCCTTTGCTAATGAGGAAGGCCCACATAACACAGAAGTCCCAGCCCTGCCTTTTGAAATGTAGGAATGGGTTCTTTTTGCTCAAAGAGGCAGTTTAGGGTGGGAAGAACTGGGGTAGGAAGAGAAAAAACAATTAAAAAAAAAAAAAAGAACCTGGGTTTAATTGGAAAGAAGAAAAACTGAAGTTTTTAATTCCCGGCATAGTGAAGATTTTGAAAAGTCCTACTGCTCTGAAGTCAGAAGACGGATTTTATAAAGTACAGGCAGATTGGTTTTGAACTGAATGCTTAAAGCTCTGCTGTCAGAGTTGACAAGTTCCTGAACTGATTTCAGTTTTCAAACTGAAACTTAGAAAACTAAGAGTTTCCTCAGTAGCTTCTCAGAAGAAATGAGGTGGCGGGCTCTGAGTGCTGTCCAGGGCTGGCCAGGTGGAGGGAGGGCAGTGCCCCCCCACCATGGGATCTCCGCTCCTTCTAGTGGGCATGCATTTTTGAGGGGGGCTGAGGTGGGAAGGGCTCCAGCAGTTCATGCAGTTCAGAGGTTGGATGACCATGACAGGCAGCCCAGCAACTCTCTCCCAGAATGGGGAGAGTTTTACAAATATTTTTAGAGAAGCATCAAGCTGGAGTGATCCTTGTCCAGGACTTACTGTTCTTCACGGTTGGTGGAAGAGGATTAAAAAACATAGACATTAGCAAACAAATAGTAGTTTAGAAGAACAGTATTTACCTCTCTGGAATGCTAGGCATAGCCACCACCAGCTTCATCTGTCTTTTGGGATAAAAATTAGCTAGTTGTGGCTTCCGAGTTACCAAAGATCTTCCTTATGCATGTAGTCAATAACTGGTTGACAAAAGGAAGATGTGTTGCAGGAAAGGTGGCTACAGCTAGACAGCAGCAGCAATAATGGGGGCAACTATACTACAGTATTATTGTAATCCTATGTTACTGTAAGCACATATTAAATATTTACAGTGTGCCATATACTGCCTTAGAGCCCATTTAAATTTCATAACAACCCATGAAGTAGGTAATATCATCGCCATTGTGCAGGTGGAGAGAGGGAGCCTTAGGAGTTTATTCAGGATTCCCCAAGTACAAAGCAGAACTGCTGGGATTTAAACCCAGCTCTGTTAAACTCCTAACCTTGTCCTCTTCACATTATACTGTAAAAACCACCTCCAAGGTGATGACAATGATGAGCTCAGTGGCAGAATTTCTTCCTATAGATTTTTTCAAAAGTAAATAAATACCATGACCTTTTAAATACTCCTTAGGTTGTGTGGTTCTATTAAGTCTTAAATTTTCACAGGCTTTTATTTTGTATCCATTTGGTCTTTGAAGATTCAGATTTATGAGTTGCTATATTTCATTTTTATTCCAGTAACTGTTATGAAACCTTATTAAATTGAAATCTTACTACTTGGAACTCTCAATTAGCCAGATGTTTGTTTTTCTTTTTTTCCCCTGTATTCCAGTTTTAGAAGGTAGAAGAAAACCACAGGAAAATAAATCCATATCAGAATTTTCTTTAAATATATCCTCTGGTTCTGTTGTCTTTTAGATGCTATGCCTAATACCTAACTTGTCTAGTTATATATTAAAATTTGAGTCTATCTCTTTATGATTTTGAAATGCTTAATCAACAGCAAAGTCCACTAAAAATGTAAAGGGAGTTGTCGTAGTAAGGGTAAGCTAATGGATGTGACAAAGAGTCCCTACCTCTTAATACCTCATCCTAATAAAGTCGATTTTTCATCCACCTCAGTGCCACAGGAGTCAGTGGTGGGGTGTGGAGGGTGCTTGCTGTGCTCCATACTCTCATGCAGATACCTGGTCTCTTTCTGTCTGGTGGCTTTGATATTCCTCTAGAATCCTACAGTTTTCTGCTGACTCTCAGGAACCTAACTGGCAAACAAAGACAGGCAGTCAACCTGGAAGATTCTCTGGGAAGTTTTTAGGGGCCAGGATCAAAAGTGGTACACAGCCCTCTGTCCACATTCCAACGGTCAAGGATCAGTCACATGACCCCAGCCTAACAGCAGGGGAGGCTGGGAGTAGTCCAGCTCTGTGCCCAGGAACAAAAGGAAATAGGATTTGGAATCCACCCAGCACAGTCCCTCCCTGTCACAGCCATGACATAAAATCCTGATATTTTATGGGCCTTCTGATACTGTGAAACATCTAAGAAACATCAGATTATCATCTAGATTAGTGATTTCTAAAACCTGGGTCATTACAAAATAGCTCTGGAGTTCTACTTCGACCCTTAGAGAATCAGAAAGGTCCTGGGGTGTGGGGACGGGGAGCTGGCAGCAGCCCAGAATCTGCATTTTTCAGAAGCTCTCCAGGTGGTTGGGATGTAGCCAGTCTGGAGCCAGTTTGGTGTTTGGGAATCACCCATCTAGAAGATGCACTTGATAAAGCAGGGGGTGTGGATTAGTTAATTTCGGAAAGGTTTGTAGCAAAAAGGACTAGGAGAGAAAAAGTGATCATTAGTTACTTAGTATAAATGAACCCAACTCCCTGTTTATACCAGCCATTGTAATTAGTCAAGACTTCAAACATATTCTGTGCTCAGTTATTTTAAAAGTCCATAAAGTGCTTCATAGATAGAACTGCTTCATTTCCCAGTGAAATGTCCCATATAGGCGGACAGCCATCCTGGGTATCGTGGGTACTGATTACCTATATTTTATTACAATTATAAGAAAATTCTCCATGTCTGATTTCAACGTTTTTTGCTCTCCTAGCAAGCATCATTATAGACTTTGAGTTATCTGACTACCCCAGTAGATATGAAGGCAATTGCAGTAGTAAAACTCTTTTCTAAAGCAAACAGTCATTGGGTTTTAAAGCTCAAATTGTGCGTTTCCTGTTTTAGTCTTTAAGTGTATGAAGTTGCCAGTTTGTTTGCTTTTAACCCACACATTCCTCACATGAAATACTTGGGCTTCATATAAATTTTTATTGGTGTGTGGCTTTTGAGGGATAAAGGTAGCCTCTTGTAACCAATAAAAGCTGCAGTGGTGAAATCGGTCTCTGGCTCTGCTGGGCCGTCCATGGTTACTCCCTCAGGTGAGAGAGGGAGCATAGGGTGATATTTCGGGTTTACTTGTTTGTGTTGCCATCAGGTTGGATTTATGAAAGACAGTGGAAATTTATCACCTTTTTCTGTTGTTCCAAAACCATAATTTTCTAGTCTCTTGGTTGCTTGTGAACATTTCTGATAAAATGCATAGCTCTCTGAACCTTTGTAATACGGATTTGTTTAAGGTCTTAAATTATATATCCCTGTGATCCAAGAAGAGCACAAGACACCTCAGGCTGCTGCACATATCCTGAGGGCGGCCCTGCAAACCATCTGCACAGAGTTTTAATCAGATTACCTTCACAGTTAATCCACACTGCCCACATACGAAGTCCTACTTCCTTAGCCTTGCATTCAAGCTCCCCCATAATCTGACCTTAAAACTGCTGGGGAGGTTTCCAGCCATTTAACCTGTAGGGCCCTTACCCAAAATCTCTACCAGCACATCTTGAGTTTCCTGCCACTTTATCTTTGTACCTCATATTTCCAAACCCTGTTTCTTCCCAAATGACATTCAATCCACTATTTAAGATTCAGTTTGAAATGCCACAGGACTCTGAAAACTCCCCTTTTAACTAACTATGGCAGTTGTTGCCTGCATATACCATTTACCATGATACATTTAGTTTGGGATATGGATGTTAAATTTTCTACTACAGTGTACACTCCTGGAGATCAAAGGTTCTACTTGAGTCATCTCTGGTTCCTTATAGTGCCTTAACCTTAGTGAGCATTTGGTAAACGACCTTCACGAAAATTGCATTCAGTTGAGGATTATAATACATAATAAAAACCCAGTCTGAGACTATTAATTTAGAGCATGGACTCCTGAAGTGGAATAGTAAATAAATTACTTGGGAAAAAAATATCTGGTCACATTTAGGTTGCTTTACTACAGGGCTTTTCAGAGCCTTTAAAATATGCTTATGGAATGTAATATGCTAATGTGAATATCTAAGAGAATCTAGAAGGCATCGTATTACAGTTATTTTGACCACAGAGCTCTTTGTTGTGAAGCACATGGATGAATCGGGGTTTTGAGTAACTCATTTTAGGAAATACTGACTTGGAGTAATATTATGCCCTTTAATGATATTCTTTGTAATCAAAAGTGCTTTCACCATTAAAGTTATCCTTGTTTTCTCTGAATATCATAGATTGTTCATAAGAAAACAAAAAAATAGTGTGTTCTAGTTTGCACTGCTACACGTAATTATTTTGGGTGTGTATGTATGTGTGTTTGTCAACTGCCAAAATTCTTTAAATAGGTTGTTTGTTTGAGCTAAGAGATATCTGTAGTTCAGGAAAAATCCTGAAATAATGAAGACATGCAGTTGAGAGTCATTCCCTTGTCAAACAATCTCTGAAGAGATATGCAAAGGCTTGTCTTAAAATTAATTTTCCTGAAGGTCACTCAGCATTCAGGCTATTTATGTAAATCTCTATTAATGCAAGTTTATTTAATGATTTGCTGAATGTAAAGTCAACAATTTTTTTTCTTTCCTTTATTGACTTATCTGTTCTTTCCATGGACACAGATTAAAAAAAAATCAGGTCATTGCCTGTTTAGGTTTCTCTCCTTTAAAAGAGTTCTGTTATGGTCAGCAATCATTTGTCAGGGCTGTAATTGCATGTACAGTGGATGAGATCGAATTTCAGAGCAAGAGGAGTTAAAGGATCTTTTAAGTTGAAGTTAAACCTATGATTTTTTATGAACTTTGGAGCACCTAATTAAGTGATTAGTAACAAGCAGGAGTTTCCAAATGTCAAGTGTATAATTATGAAATAAACAAGAGCTGGTTTTTCCAATAAACTCCTATGCTGTGCTCTATCACCTCTTGATGGGCCCTGAACAAAATCTTCTGGTGAAAAGTACAAAGTAGGGATAGATTTTCACTGCTGGTGGCAAGAAAGAAACCTACCTTCTGGAGCATAACTACTAAGTATGCAGGGTAAGAGTAAGTTTGAACCTGGTAAATCTATGGATAAGTATTCATTGCCTCTCTTAACCTATATATTATAAAGAAATTCCATTTTATTCCATTTAATGTCTTTTATTTTGCTCCCTTCAGCCTCTCTTACAGTTGAGCTTCACCGCCACCATTTCCCTCTCATTTTTGAATTCAAAATATATGTTTTTTAACAAAAATTGAATTAAATTCGGTGGGAGTTTGGGGTGTAGGGAGCTGTAAGACAAGTCAAACGTATTAATACTTAATTGAGTGTAAATTCTCCTATGTTAGGGCTGATAAGAGAAATGGCAACCTTTTGGACTATAATATTATAAAGTTACTGAGGATGAGGGATTTCATTTTTTAAGCCCCCACCCACACCCCACCATTTACTTTTGGATTTCTGTACAGATATTCAGTGTTTAAAACTCCCATAGATTTTAGCCAAATATTAGGACCTGTTACATGCTAAGGAGGAAATAACAGTTCTTACCTCTGCACCCGGGAAGTTTAAAAGATTATTGAGGAGGTAAAGTTTATACAGAGTAGAAATCATTAGCATTTTTATAATTAAAATTTTTTGTCATTTCTTATATAAATAATACATAAATCCTTTCTTTTACTTAAAAATCATAACACACCTATGGCTTATTTTTCTCTAAATTAGATAGGGAGGTAGGTAGATAGGTAGACCTAGTTCGTTTCTTGTAACTGCCTTCATATCTACATATTTTTATTTATTCACAAGAAACATTTTCAGTGTCTTCAATCTTGGCTGATTAAATAGAGAAAGTGAAATACCGATGGAAACAAGATATAAGTTCATTTCTCTCTTATGAGAAGGAAGGCTAGAGGCAGGCAGTGCTTTAACAGCTCCATGAAGCTGGTAGATACATAGGTTCTTGCCAGCGTGTCCTTGTCCTCATGGTCCAGCATGGCTGCTAGAGTACCAGAATCACATCTGAATTTCAGGCAATGGGACTGAGGATATGTAGGAGAAAGGTGTGCCTCTTCTTCCCTGACCAAAATTTACCCCTGTGGCCATAATTAACTGAGAAGGAGGCTGAGACATATATATTTTTTCAGCTGGGCAGCAAAAGATCAGAGCTTTTATGATAAAGAAGGGTGATGGAAGAGATTTTGGGAGGCAGCTGGTAGTTTCTGCAACAAATTGTTACCAATGTTTTGTTATTACAGATTGCAAAAATGAACATTCTTCAACATGGATAATCATATTGGTTCATGCTAGTAAGTGATGTGTGTCAAGTGAACTATAGGGATAGAAAGCCCTTGATGAGGGGCTTGGAGAAGGGTGAGATCCTGTTGGGCTGGGATGGCTGGAGAGGCCATAACCATGGAGGTGGATCTGAGCTTGGTCCTCTTGAGTGAACTGTGGTTGGGGAACTGGGAGCTTCTCTAGGCCATGTGAATGCACCAATTCAGTCAGTCAGTTATTGAGTACTTACTGTGTGCCAGAAACTGATCATACAGAGATGAGACTAACATAGTCCCTGCCCTCACTGGAATTCACAGACTAATAATTCATGCCATTTTGATAAGCAGAACAGCTGCCTTTGGGGTGGGCAGTGAGGGAACCTAGGGCTGGGTTAGAAGACTAGGGCCAACCAGGAGAGAACATGGAGGCTTTAAGAGACTAAATCTTACTTTGTACCCAGTGGGGAGCCACTGAAAGATTTTGATCAGAGGAATGGTCCGACCTAGATAGTGTTTGAGGAAAAGAAACCTGACATTGCACAGGTTAACCGGAGGAGGACAAGGAAGACTTGGGAGTAAGGGGGTCACCAAGGTGGTTGCCCAGCCTTTCCTGTGGGGTGACGAGGGCCTGAGCTAGGTGCCCGGTTTGGGGGCTGTACAGGGTGGTGGCTCAGGACGTGCTTTCTGGAGAGAGGTGGTCCTGGTTTTGGACCCTACTTCTGTTCCCTGGTAGTGTGTTGGCTGGGCATGGTCCCTGTCTTAGCTTGGCTTGCCTTAGCAAATTACCATTGACTTGGTGGTTTAAATAATAGAAATACATTTTCTCACGGTTTTGGAGGCTGGTCAGTGTGCTGGCTGATTCGGTTCCTGGAGGGGCATCTTTTCTTGGCTTGTGGATGGACACACCTTGCTGTGTCCTCACATGGCGGAGAGGGAGCAGTGTTGTTTCTTCTCTTACCAGGGCACTTGCCTGATTAGATTATGACCTCATTTATCCTGGACCACCTCTTCACAGGCCCCATTCTCCAGTATAGTCACATTGGGGGCCAGGACTTCAACAAAGGAATTTTGGGGGAACATAGACAATCAGTCCTTAGCAATTCCCTTAGCCTCCTGACCCATGATTGTTCTCATTTGCAGAATGGGGAAAATCCCATCAACGTCTTCATTGGTTTGTCATGAGGATGAAGTGAGGTGAGGTTACTAATCAGCACAGTGTCTGGCACATGGGAAGTACACAAACACTGGGAACCAGAAGGGACAGGTGGGTCAAGCATTTCAATGGAAAATTTTAAGACTTGCGGAATGATACAGAAGATAAGGCAGAGGGAGGGCACAGAGATGACGCTGAGGACCTAAGCCAGGGTGACAGGGAGAGTGATGTCAACCTACAGAAATAGGAGAGTCTGGGAAGGAGCCAGCTTTGGGGGAGAGATTGATGATTTTGATTTTAGGTGTGTTGCATTTGGTGAGATGGCTGGATATGCAAGTGGAAATTTCCAGTAGACAGTTGAGGTTTACTTACAAAAGAGGATATATGGCTGGTAACGACAGCTCCTGGGGCACACAAAATTGGTGGAGGCTGAAATTCAAGTGGAAAGAAACAGAGAATTCAAATGAACCTGCACAGACCCAATAAACTATGCCCTAGCCTATGAGTAGGAATTTAGTTTTATAAAGTTTTCTGGTTGAAATGTATAGTCTGAGGCAAACCTCAAACTGGGAGCTGAATTCTCTGGATCATTTCCTCAGTTCTCCACTTAACTTTGCATATTGTAGACACAAGGAGTTAGTTCAGGGTCCAAAGCAAAGCAAACTGGCAAGAAGAAATTTACATCTTATTGTGGATTTCCTATGAAGAGAAAAGTGGCTCTCTCAGTAGTAAGACAAAGTAGCTGGGAAATTTCTGAGCTCTGATACTGTCTCTAAACAGTGCAGAGTCTCGGGTACTGTCTCGGGCAGTCTGAAAAGTCCTTAGCACTTAAGGATCCGATTAAAAGGGAATTATTTTTCCATTCCACAGCTAAGGAAATGGATCAACAAAGGGGCTGAATGACTGTTTTAAAACCTGACAGATGTAATACAGCAGACCAGGGAATGGGATGCTAAGTTATTTTCTTCTTAGTGTGGTCTCAGTTCTCCCAGCAATGAGTCAGTTGAAATCAACCTTTGATAGACTCATGCCAGTAAATAGAGAATACGCACCTTTACACAGTTGCAGCCAATGGAAACAGCAAGTGCTTTGAATTTATTGCACTTACAATTAGCTTTTCATCTTCCATTGTTCGTGGTCTTCCCACACAATCCTTCATCCTCCTTCAGATAAAAGTAAAATATATTTTCTTTTCTTCATTTTGCATCTGCTTACTCTCTTGTGTTGAACGAGTCCTTGCTAACAACCCCAATGTCCTTTAATCACCAGATCATTTGGACTTTTTTGTAGTACTTTTCTGGACTTTTCTGCTAGTTGACATGAATTCATCAAAATCTCTGTTCTGTTGGCCTCTATGAAACCTCACTCCTGGTTGTTGTGACATTCCATGGACTGTCCCTTCTTGGGGTTCTTCAGGGCATCTCCTACTGCTTCTCAGTTAAATTCTGGCATTTTTTACATCCTACACAAACTGTTTTACTCATTCTGCATTCTCTCCTGCTTGGTTGATTTAATCCATTCTCATTATATCAATTAGCATCAATATATCAATGACTCTTGAATTTTATGTCTGGGCTAGATTCTTCTAAATTTCAGAGTTACATATCCAACTTGACAGCTTTATTCAGATATTTCCTATACACCTCGTGATAAAAATACCTGAAACCAAGAATCTTTTCTCCTCAGGTCCTTTCTCCCTCTTTCTTACCCTCCCATCAATGAAATATGAAATCTGGGAACCAAGATGAATTCCTTTTTCCAGCAACACTCGCAGCACTTATTACCCTACAGCCAGTTGTTCACTAGCCAGTGCCAACGTTACTTATATTTCTCAAGAATGGCATTTGAGGATGATAAATGTAGCATGATTTATAAGGAGATAGAAATTTAGATTTAAGAATATTTAATATATAGATCGAATGGTTAAGATCACTCACACATTTCATCTTCAAGGTAGACTAGTTTGCCCCAAAATGATACAAACGTTTCAATGAGATCCAATTTTTTTTTTTTTTTGGTGAAGAAGGATAGTAAATATGGCAATTAAAAAAAATAACATTACACTTTTTATCAGAAAGTGCATGCCCTTCACACATTTCCAGATGAGCATATGGAAATCCAAGGGAATAAAACGTCTTGCCCAGCGTTGTGGAGCTAGCTTCCAGTAGGCTTGTGCATCTTTTGATTTTCTCTCCTGTACTCTTTCTCCCCCACTACAAGGTTTTTCTGTGTAATGGATGGTGTCCTACACCTAGTAATGGCTTAGGAAACACAGATTAGATTAACTGGCATTCTCTAGAAGGTTAACAGCTGAATGTCACTCAATCCTTTAGACTATGCATGCTATTAGGGTAACTATATGACATGACCAGATTTAGCCTAACAGCACATGTAACATTACCTCTGCCTTCCCTGTGCTTGGTATCACCAATCAGTTCAGCACTGTATTCCTAATGAGTCCAGGAGCAGCCCCAAAGTCCTTAGCACTGGGGTCTGGGCAGTTACTGTCAATCAACTGGAGTTCATAAGACAACTGAAATCCATTTTTCATCCCTTCAAGAGTCATTGGTCCGTGTTTCTTTTGTTTGTGGAATCATTGCAGTGGGCAGTGATGCTCTGAGGAACTTCATCAGCTTTTTGACTGGCATCTTGTCCCCGATTGTGTATCTATAGATTATTAGTGAGCAGGCACTCTGTTATTTTCCTGGCACCTGCCTTTCCTGTGCTGCACTTATGATCACCTGTAAGATGGTAGGCTGGAGGGTTACTTCTTACCCATTAGGGAGTTTTTCCATTAATCCAACTCTGTGCTCATGCTTGCGCTGGGTTCTGGATTTCTTCTTTGTGAGAATTTGTCAGACCAGAGCACTTTTCACTTACATATGGAACAATTTCAGACACTAAGAAAGGAAATGTAGGGATATAAGACAGAAAGTCAATAATGGAATTAGAGTCCCTGGACTTCCGAAGCTTTAATGCCAACATGGTATACCTTCTTAACTCTTATCATGTGGTATTTCCTAAAATACTTCTCAGCTTTAATATACAGTTCTTTCTTCATGTTAATTTTTTTTAAGTATAAGAAAGATGATATTTCTAAATTGATAGAGTCTCTGAAACTCAAAAACAGTGTGCCAGATGGCTGGAGCAGCAGGAAGCAAATCCCGTCAGGAGTAGAGAGGTAATTGTGAAGGAATGGAGGAAAGGTGGGAAGGACTGTAAAATGATAATGAGGGAATAGAGAGAGATGAGGTTATTGCAATAATTTTAAAAAGAAATTCCTGTTGGATTTCATGACATTTAGTTAGTTGATCGTAGGTATTCGTCATATTATTTCTTTATTTCCAGTACTGTCCTTGGTGTCTTGAAAGATGTGAATGACATGGGTCCTTTTTAGGAGAGGCTTAAAATCTTACCAGAGAGATATATATGTATGTAGGGATTAGAGAAGATGTGAGCTGTCCCCCACCACCTTACACATCTGGAACTAGTATCGTGCCCTTCTGATCTGAGGTCTGGGATGGCACCACTTCTGGTCTCATAACTGGACCCTGCCTTGGCAGGTCTCTCTCAACTTCATTTTCTTCTTTTTGGTGGTTAGCCACCCAGGATCATGTTTTGTTCTTTTTTCATCAGCCCCCTGCACCGTTCTAGGCACATAAAAGACACTCAGTTGTTTTTCCTCTCTGTGCTGTGGCTCTTGTAGCTCTACCTTCTAACTCAGCCATTTGGCAAACTCAGATTAACCCCCTTGTGATCTCACACCTGGATTATTCTACCCTTTTCCAATGTTTCGCTCTTTCCAGATCAGTCTTTCTAAATGCCACTTTTCTCAAATTGTTTACTCCTCAAAGACTTATAGGTATTCCTTATTGCCCATGGTGTCAGCTCTCTGCTTTCTGCTTAAGCTTTTAAGGCCTCCCCATTATCTCTCTCTATCTCATCTATCCATGTGGGGCTTCATTAGGTCGGTCTTCTTCTAGGTCCTGGCTGTAGTTAGGTTAGATCCAGTCTCCCAGGTGTGGCCTGCTGCTGTGCTTACAGTGAGTAGCCTTTGCTTTGCTCTTCTGTAGTTTAGTTTTCAAGCCCCATCTGATTCAACGACACTTCTCTCACTCATTTGGTCAGTTAATCAACACACATTCATGGACTGACTACCACGGAAATAAAGATCAAGAAGATGTGATTCCTGCCCCTTAAGAAAATCTCACACTAAGCCAATCCTTTAAGCCTTGTGCTATGTAGTTTCTATTGAATTGAATAACCATGGTAGTCCTTCCAGTGCATGACTTTGGGAAACTACCTAAACTTTCTCTGCCTCCAGTTCCTGATCTATAGAATGGGGATAACAGTAGTACCATAAAAACATATATATAAGTACCAAGAACAGTGGCATTGTAAGCACTCACTCCTCAATGTAAGCATTCATTACGTTAGCTATCATTATTATTACTTAGATTCTGTAATGTAATGCTAAAAATGTACAGTCTCACATTGTCTTACAACAGTTTCATATGTTTAGTGCTTCCGTCAGTTGGGCAGGAAGCTTTTGGTGGACTGGTTCCTGTCCTTGCTCAGGTGGAGGCATGACAGTGCCAACTGCAGAGCGAGCAGGCTGTTCATAGAAGGTTCTTGTTGATGAAGTGTGAGCTCACATGAGACCTTCCATGTCTATGGCCATGGCCACTGTGGAAAGAACCCAGGGAAGTCTCTGGACTGGTGCCTCAAGCGGCAGGGCAGATAGTGCAAGGAGGAGGGTGAGTGGTTATGGAGAGAAGAAAAATATGGGTTTTTGTGGGTATCCAGGTTCATCTAAAAAGGATTTAGATAAGAACTGAATCTCAAAATTGGGGTAAAGATGACGAAGAGCTTTTGTTGGGTCTTGCTGTGTGCCAGGCTACTTTCGCAAGCACCGTCTCTTTTATTTCTCACAACAGTGTTGGATGGTGGGTATTGTTACCTCTAGTTTATTTTTGGGGAACCTGAGGTTCTGAGTGGGTATTTGCCTGCCAGAGGTGACACAGGCAGTAATTGGCAGAATTTTCTGCTACACTATAGAGTGTGGTATTTGTACTATGTGACAGTTTTTAACAATGTCTGGCAAAAGTTGTGCCACTTAATTAAATTTAATGGGGCACATACAGGGTAGATAATACATTAGCAGTCACCACTCCATTTTGTTTGTGCTCTGATTAGTTCACACTCAGCCTTCCTTTGGCCCCTTAACCTCCTGGGATCTCAGCAGTGGGTAAGTAAATGGGTCGGCCTTGGGGCATATGAGGAGGATAGCAATACCCCAGCACCAAGGCATCGTTTATGCCATGTAAGCATATAAGGGATGATTTGAGAGACACAGTAGACACTCTTCTTCTTCCCCTATTAAGCACATCATGCTGGGTTCTCTCAAACTACTATATTGCTTATGTCTCTGTGTAAAGGTATTAGAGACCCCTTTAAAAAATAGTCATGTATCTTAGGTAGGGAGACTCCTTGGAGCAATTATCAGCTATAAGTATCCTGGTTCAGGAAGTGAACCTGTCACATAGGGCCAAGAAATTCAGATAATTTTTTTTTACAGAGAGAAAAATGGGAGATCCTGGGCACCAGAATGAAGATCCTAGTTGGCCACACACAAAGAAGTGGGGATGCAACTGCGGCTGGACAGGTAGCCAAGATCAGCTTTAAATTGTTCATCATTCTTTATCACAGGCCCCGACCACTGAAGGGATGGATGGCAGGTAGCAGCAGCAGGATTCCTTACTCATTGGCTGGAGGCTGTGGGCATTGCCTGACTTTGCTTTGTTGGCTGATCTTTTCCTTATTGCCATTTTTCATGAAAGCTGTGCTGTCTTCATTTGTGTGAGGGTAAGAACATCTTTAATCCGGAGCAGCCTGCTGTGTATGTTCTTTGGAGAGGATGCGCATTAACTGTCACAGTAAAGGGATTCTGGGGGCCTCTCCTGTAGGTCAGAAGGTTTTCCTGGGCCCCAAGCACTGTTTATAGAGGGAAGGAAAAGTGAGAACAGTGGGTGCACAATAATGCTCCTTCAGCAATACCTTGTTCCGTCTCCTCCCACACCGGAAATTTGCCCTCTATCACGCTTTTGGGATAAAACAATAATTAAACATGCAATCGTTAGGTTAGATCAAACCAGGGAACTTGGATTTCCAATCTCTTCAAATGTGTTGGAGCAGAGGGAGGCACAAGAACATCAAAGCAGTACTTTGGAACCTACCAACTGCCCATCACTTCCCTGGAGCATGATAGCTTGTGCAATTATTAGCCTTGTTTCAACTCCACATTATTCTGGTGACAGAGACACAGATTATGGGGTGTGATGCAGGGACTAAAACCAAGCACATTATATCCTATGTAAACTTGTAGGCAATTATTCAAGAATCTGACTTTGTTAAGACTTGGAACTGAACAAAACTAAATTACTGCATAAAAATCCTTCACAAGGAAGTTAAACAGTATGTAAATCTTGCCCATCCTTCTAGATGTGGAGGCAGAATGAACATAATACTACCCTTTCAAATTTTGATCATTGATAAGTTGTGCCTTTTAAATGTAGCTCTAATGTTTTTTTTTTCCTATGAATATATGCCATCCAGAGAGGATGGAGGTAGCCCTTTTGAGCTAGGTGAAGAAGATCAGAGATCAGAGCACACAATTATTACAGAAATAGAAATAGATGAAAAATGGGCAGCAAGAAAATATTGTCAAAGAGGGAGCCAGTCTTCATTGTGAAAAATATTTTTAGCATGTATATGCCTACTGTGTATTTCATTTTGATTGGTATTCTAATTTATGATAATGGGAGGTTCTTTTTTTAATGCATTCCTTAATATGCATAAGTAATCTCATTGTCTAATGAGAATGAAATGAGACTCAATTCAGTTTGGAAATTCTTGAAGAGGAATTTCTTGGGAAAGCTGATTTATCCTTAGAGCAGAACTAGAAGGCAACAGGCATGGGATAAAGGATAGGCCTTCCTTACTGAGGGTCAGAAAGAAAGGAAAACCTTTGTAATTGCTGATTCTTTTTTTTTTTAATTTTCTATTAAGGTATTATTGATATACACTCTTATGAAGGTTTCAAATGAATAAACAATGTGGTTACTACATTTGCCCATATTGTCAAGTCCCCACCCATACCCCAATGCAGTTACTGTCCATCAGTGTAGTAAGATGCCAAGATTTATTGTATTCTGTCTCTGTGCTACACTGTTTTCCCCATGACCCCTCAAACCGTGTGTACTAAACATAATACCCCTCAATCCCCATCTCCCTCCCTCCCCACCCACCCTTCCACAACCCTCCCCTTTAGTAACCCCTAGTCCCTTCTTGGAGTCTCTGAGTCTGTGCTGTTTTGTTCCTTCAGTTTTGCTTCGTTGTTTTATATTTTTTATTAAGGTATTGTTGATATACACTCTTATTAAGGTATCACATGAAAAAACAATGTGGTTACTACATTTACCCATATTATCAAGTCCCCACCAATACCCCAATGCAGTCACTATCCATCAGTGTAGGAAGATGCCACAGATTCACTATTTGCCTTCTCTGTGCTACACTGTTTTTCCTGTGATCCCCCACACTATGTGTACTAAACATAATACCCCTCAATCCCCTTCTCCCACCCTCCCCACCTGCCCTCCAACACCCCCCCCTTTGGTAACCACTAGTTCCTTCTTGGAGTCTCTGAGTCTGCTGCTATTTTGTTCCTTCAGTTTTGCTTTGTTGTTATACTCCACAAATGAAGGAAATCATTTGGCACTTGTCTTTCTCCACCTGGCTTATTTCACTGAGCATAATATCCTCCAGATCCATCCATATTGTTGCAAATGGTAAGATTTGTTTCTTATGGCTGAATAGTATTCCTTTGTTTATATGTACCACATCTTCTTGGACTGATGGACAATTAGATTGCCTCCTTATCTTGGCTATTGTAAATAGTGCTGCAATAAACATAAGGGTGCATATGTCTTTTTGAATCTGAGAACTTGTATTCTTTGGTCAAAGTGGGATACCTTGGTCAAATGGTATTTCTATTTTTAGTTTTTTGAGGAACCTCCATATTGCTTTCCCACAATGGTTGAACTAGCTTACATTCCCACCAGCAGTGTAGGAGGGTTCCCCTTTCTCTGCATCCTCACCAGCATTTTTTGTTCTTAATCTTTTCGATATTGGCCATCCTTACTTGTGTGAGGTGATAGCTCATTGTGGTTTTAGTTTGCATTTCTCTGATGATTATTGATGTAGAACATCTTTTCATGTGTCTGTTGGCCATCTGAATTTCTTCTTTGGAGAATTATCTCTTCATATTCCCCGCCAATTTTTTAATAGGGTTATTTGCATTTTGAGGGTGGATGTGTGTGGGTTCTTTATATATTTTGGTTGTTAAGCCCTTGTCAGATATGTCATTTACAAATATATTCTCCCATACTGTAGGATGCCTTTTTGTTCTGTTGATGATATCCTTTGTCATACAGAAGCTTATTAGCATGATGTAGTCCCATGAGTTCATTTTTGATTTTGTTTCCCTTGCTCAAGGAGATGTGTTCAGGAAGAAGTTGCTCATATTTATATTCAGGAGATTTTTGTCTGTGTTGTCTTCTAAGAGTTTTATGGTTTCATGACTAACATGCATGTCTTTGATCCATTTCACGTTTACTTTTGTGTATGGGGTTAAACAATAATCCAGTTTCATTTTCTTGCATGTAGCTGTCCAATTTTGCCAACACCAGTTATTGAAGAGGCTGTCATTTCCCCATTGTACGTCCGTGGCTACTTTATCGTATATTAATTGACCTTATATGGTTGGGTTTATATCTGGGCTCTCTAGTCTGTTTCATTGGTCTATGGGTATGTTCTTGTGCCAGTACCAAAGTGTCTTGATTACTATGGCTTTGTAGTAGAGCTTGAAGTTGGGAAGTGTAATCCCCCCAGCTTTGTTCTTCCTTCTCGGGATTGCTTTGGGTATTTGGGCCTTTTATGGTTTCATATGAATTTTAGAATGATTTTCTCTTGTTCATTGAAGAATGCTGTTGGTATTTTGATAGGAATTGCATTGAATCTGTAGATTGCTTTAGGCAGGGTGGCCATTTTGACAATATTAATTCTTCCTATCCATGAGCACAGGTTGTGTTTCCAGTTATTGGTATCTTCTTTAATTTCTCTCATGAGTGCCTAGTAGTTTTCAGAGTATAGGTCTTTCACTTCCTTGGTTAGGTTTATTCCTAGGTATTTTATTCTTTTTGATGCAATTGTGAATGGAATTGTTTTCCTGATTTCTTTCTCTGCTAGTTCATTGTTAGTGTATAGGAATGCAATAGATTTCTGTGTATTAATTTTGTATCCTGTAACTTTGCAGAATTCAAATATTAGATCTAGTAGTTTTGCAGTAGATTCTTTAGGGTTTTTTATGTACAATATCATGTCATCTGCAAACAGGGACAGTTTTAACTTCTTCCTTACCAATCTGGATGCCTTTTATTTCTCTGTGTTTTCTGATTGCCGTGGCTAGGACCTCCAGAACTATGTTGAATAAAAGTGGGGAGAGTGGGTATCATTGTCTTGTTCCCAATCTTGAAGGAAAAGCTTTCAGCTTCTCGCTGTTAAGTATAATGTTGGCTGAGGGTTTGTCATATATGGCCTTTATTATGTTGAGGTACTTGCCCTCTGTACCCATTTTGTTGAGAGTTTTTATCATGAATGGATGTTGAATTTTGTCAAATGCTTTTTTAGCATCTGTGGAGATGATCATGTGGTTTTTGTCCTTTTTGTTGATGTGGTAGATGATGTTGATGGATTTTCGAATATTGTACCATCCTTGCATTCCTGGAATAAATCCTACTTGATCATGATGGATGATCTTTTTGATGTATTTTTTAACTCGCTTTGCTAATACTTTGTTGAGTATTTTTCCATCTATGTTCATCAGGGATATTGGTCTGTAACTTTCTTTTTTTGTGCTATTGTTGCCTCTTTTGGTATGAGAGAGATGCGGCCTCATAGAATGAGTTTGGGAGTATTCCCTCTTCTACTTTTTGGAAAACTTTAAGGAGAGTGGGTTTTAGGTCTTCACTAAATGTTTGATAAAATTCAGCGGTGAAGCCATCTGGTCCAGGCGTTTTGTTCTTAGGTAGTTTTTTGATTACCAATTCAATTTTGTTGCTGGTAATTGGTCTGTTCAGATTTTCTGTTTCTTTATGGGTCAGCCTTGGAACGTTGTATTTTTCTAGAAAGTTGTCCATTTCTTCTAGGTTATCCAGTTTTTTAGCATATAACTTTTCATAGTATTCTCTCATAATTCTTTGCATTTCTGTGGTTTCCATAGTGATTTTTCCTTTCTCATTTCTGATTCTTTTTATGCATGTAGACTCATTTTTTCTTGATAAGTCTGGCTGGTGGTTTATCTATTTTATTTATATTCTTGAAGAACCAGCTCCTGCTTTCATTCATTCTTTCTGTTGTTTTATTCTTGATTTGATTTTTTTCTGCTCTAATCTTTATTATGTCCCTCCTTCTACTGACTTTGGGCCTCATTTTTTCTTTTCTAATTTCATTAATTGTGAGTTTAGACTGCTCATATGTGATTGTTCTTCTTTCCTGAGGTAGTCCTGTATTGCAGTATACTTTTCTCTTAGCACGGCCTTCACTCTATCCCACAGGTTTTGCGATGTTGAATTATTGTTGTCATTTGTCTCCATATATTGCTTGATCTCTGTTTTTATTTGGTCATTGATCCATTGGTTATTTAGGAGTATGTTGTGAAGCCTCCATGTGTTTGTGGGCTTTTTCATTTTCTTTGTATAATTTATTTCTAGTTTCGTACCTTTGTGGTCTGAGAAACTGGTTGGTACATTTTCAATCTTTTTGAATTACTGAAGGTCTTTTGTGGCCTAGTATATGATCTATTCTTGAAAATGTTCCATGTGCACTTGAGAAGAAGTGTATCCTGTTGCTTTTGGATGAAGTGTTCTGTAGATGTCTGTTAGGTCCATCTGTTATAATGTGTTGTTTAGTGCCTCTGTGTCCTTACTTATTTTCTGTCTGGTTAATCTGTCCTTTGGATTGAGTGGTGTGTTGAAGTCACCTAGAGTGAATGCATGGCATTCTATTTCTCCTTTTAATTCTGTTAGCATTTGTTTCACATATGTAGGTGCTCCTGTGTTGGGTGCATAGATATTTATAATGGTTATATCTTCTTGTTGGATTAATTCCTTTATCATTATGTAATGTCCTTCTTTGTCTCTTGTGACTTTCTTTGTTTAGAAGTCTATTTTTTCTGATACAAATACTGCAACACCTGCTTTTTTCCTCCCTATTAGTTGCATGAAATATTTTTTTCTATCCCTTCACTTTTAGTATGTGTATTTCTTTGGGTTTAACATGAGTCTGTTGTAGGCAGCATATAGATGGGTCTTGTTTTTTTATCCATTCAGTGACTCTATGTCTTTTGATTGGTGCATTCAGACCATTTACATTTAGGGTGATTATTGATAGGTATGTACTTATTGGCATTGCAGGCTTTAGATTTGTGGTTACCAAATGTTCAAGGTTAAGTTCCTTACTATCTAAGAGCCTAACTTAAATCACTTCTATGCTATTACAAACACAATGTAAAGGTTCTTTTTTTCTCCTCCTTTTTCTTCCTCCTCCATTCTTTATATATTAGGTATCATATTCTGTACTCTATCTATCCCTTGAATGACTTTGTGGGTAGTTGGTTTAATTTTGCATATGCTTAGTAAGTAACTGTTCTACTTTCTTTACTGTTGTTTTATTACCTCTGTTGACAGCTGTTAAACCTTAGGAACACTTCCATCTTTAGCAGTCCCTCCATAATACACTGTAGAGACAGTTTGTGGGAGATAAATTCTCTCAGCTTTCGCTTATCTGGAAATTGTTTGATCCCTTCTTCAAATTTAAATGATAACCTTGCCAGATAAAGTATTCTTGATTTGAGGCCCTTCTGCTTCATTGCATTAAATACATCATGCCACTCCCTTCTGGCCTGTAAGGTTTCTGTTGAGAAGTCTGATGATAGCCTGATGGGCTCTCCTTTGTATGTGGTCTTATTTCTCTCTCTGCTTTTCATAGTCTGTCCTTATCCTTGATCTTTGCCATTTTAATTATTATATGTCTTGGTGTTTTCTTCCCTGGGTCCCTTGTGTTGGGAGATCTGCGCACCTCCATGGCCTGAGAGACTATCTCCTTCCACAGATTGGGGAATTTTTCAGCAATTACCTCCTCAAAGACATTTTATATCAGTTTTTCTCTCTTCTTCTTCTGATACCCCTATAATATGAATATTGTTCTGTTTGGATTGGTCACACAGTTCTTTCAATATTCTTTCATTCTTAGAGATCCTTCTTTCTCTCTGTGCCTCAGCTTCTTTGTATGCCTCTTCTCAAGTTTCTGTTTCATTCATCATCTCCTCCACTGTTTGTAATCTGCTTTTCAAATCTTCCGTTGTATGTTTCATTTCTGATACTGTGTTCTGTAATGATTGGATCTCTGCCCAGAATTCATTCCTGAGTTCTTGAATATTTTTCTGTACCTCCATGAGCATGTTAATGATTTTCATTTTGAAATCTCTTTCAGGAAGATTCATGAGGTTGATTTCATTTGAATCTTTCTCTGGTGTATTCATAATTTTGCTTTGAACCAGGTTCCTTTGATGTTTCATATTTGTATGTGGTGCCCTCTAGTGCCCAGAAGCTCTACTCTCTGAAACTGCTCAGCCCCTGGAGCAATGTCAGTGGTCGTGGGGGAGTGGTGTTGGTGCCTGGAGGGAGGAAATAGCTGTTTCCTGCTTCCTGGCTGCTATGCCTGTCTCCACTTCGAGAACCTGTGGGGCGAGCACATAGGTATATGCCTCCATGCTTTGCATTTGTAGCTGCTGTAGGCAGGGCTTCCCCCTGCCTGGCCTAACAGCAGAGTAAGGTTTGCAGGTTTGTGAGCCAGGTGGGGCTGGCTGGGAGGAAGGTTGTTGCGTATCATGGAGGGGGGCCTTGGAGCTGCGTAGCCAGCCAGGGGGCTGGAGTACCTGAGGATCATGAAAGTTCCCAACCTGCTGGGCAGAGTGCACCAGACAATTTTGTCTACCTGTCCTTTCTCCTTAGCAGTAATCTCTGTGCAATCCTTGCCCGTTTAGCAGCCCTCTTGCTGTTAGGAACTCTCTCAGACTACCTGCCTTTCTTTTATCCCAGAGCAGCCAGGTATGGATCCCTGCTTTCCACAAGCAGCTGGAATCTCAGTCTCTCCAGGTATTCTGCCTGTCTTAGCTTTCCAACCCCCCTAATCATGAGAGCACCATGAAATGCAGGTCTGTGCTCCCAGAGCAGATCTCCAGAGCTAGGTGTTTAGCAGTCCCAGGCCTCTACTCTTTCCCCGCTCTGTTTCTCTTCCTCCTGTTGGTGAGCTGGGGAGGGGGAAGGGCTTGGGTCCTGCCATACCACAGCTTTGGTATGTTACCCTGTTCCATGAGGTTTATTCTTTTCTCCAGGTGTGTGCAGTCTGGTGCAGCCCTCTTTCCTGTTGGTCTTTTAGGATTAATTGTATTAATTATATTTTTGTATTATATGTGGTTTTAGGAGGAAGCCTCTGTCTCACCTTGCACACCACCATCTTTAATCCTCTTTTCAGTGTGTCTGTAATCACTGATTCTTATACATTTCTAAATCATAGAATCATTCTATAATTATCAGTATAAGAAACATTTTTTAAAAAGATCTTAAAATTGTGTTACATTTTCTTTATACTGTACCAGTGAGGTTTATTTTTGCTTATATTTATTAATACTAGAAGTTATTTATAGGTCTATATATAAAACTTTGCCAAGTGAAGAAGTATTAGGTTGTGGACTAGCTTGAGGTTTTTTTTGGTGTAAATAAATGTGTGTGTGTGTGTATGTGCACCTGTATATGTGCAAACACACAGTTGACTTGACTGTTGAACAATATGGGTGTGAACTGCTTGGGTTCATTTATACAGAGATTTAAAAAAATATATCTTGGAAAATTTTTTGAGATATGTGACAATTTGAGAAAAACATTTTTTCTCTAGCTTACTTTATTGTAAGAATACAGTTTATGACACTTATACCAACCATGTGTAAATCAGCTGTTTTTGTTATTGGTAAGACTTCTGGCCAAAATTAGACTATTGGTAGTTCAGTTTTGTGGAGTCAAAATTTGTGTGCAGATTTTTGACTGTGTGTGTGGGGGGGTGTGGGGGGTGGGTACATGCTCCTAATCCCCATATTGTTCAAGGTCAACTATGTGTGTATAAAATTTTATATTTATAAATATATTTATGTTGTGACTGGATTGGCCCTTGTAGTTCGTATTATGATTGCAGGATACATGTCAGCAAAAACCATCAGGGAACTCTGAGGAATTCATTATTCACAGGTCATGGAGGGTACGTGGCATGCCCAAAGGCCACACAGTGGTCTCAGGTAGAGAGATACACACACACACACACCAAGACAGAGAGAGGAAGAAGGATAGAGCACACCTGGAGCTCTGCCTTTATTCGAGTTTGAGGGTGGGGTGTCTAGGGTGTGGGGGTTCACTCTTTATTGGCTAATTTAGAGCATAAGCGCAGGTATTAGGGTGTGAGTAGGGAGAAGTGGGGTCACTCAAGTGAGCAGTTACCTAGTTTATCAGGACTTTTTGAAAGAGGGACCTTCATGGCTGGGGGCAGGCAGCCTCCTTCCTTATCTGGTTGTTTTGCTAGTAGTTGTGTCATACAGCTGGCCATACAATTATTCAAGATGAATGTCTTTTGAAATGGATGCCTCAGCAACCTAAAGCTTAATGTCAGGCAGTTAACACTACAGAAAAGCACTAGAAATGGTAAATATAGGATATCTCTATATCTGTATATTTTGTTTTTTTATTCTCTTAATTTCTTTAAAGCTTTAAGATTGTTTAAATCAATAATTATAACACTATGCTGTTGGGTTTATAACATATATATATTATATCTGACAATAATAGCACAAAGTATGGAGGAAGAAATGAAGCTGTACTGAAACAAAGTTGATATATTTCACCAGAATTTAGTTAATATTAATCTGAAGTAGATTGTGGTAAATTAGAGATGCATAGTATCAACCCTAGAGCAACTACTAAGAAAATAACAACAACAAAAAATCGCTAAAAAATCAACAGAAAAATTGTTGTGGTATCCTAACAAGTAGTTAACACAGAAGGCAGTAAATGAAGAACATAGAAACAAAGAAGAGCCATATTGAAAATAAATAAATACAACCATTTCAAAAATTGCATGGAAATTTAAAAATATGAAATCTTAAAGCAAATAAATCCATTACATTAAATGGAAAAACATATTCACCCTATCACATGTGAATGGAGTGACACTCAAATCAAAAGGCAAAGCTGTTAGATGTGATAAAATAGCAAGAACCAACTATATGCTGTCTTCAAGAAACATAATTTGGATTCAAAATACAACTAGGTTAAAAGTAGAAGTAGGGAAAAATGATACATCATGCAAACAGTGACCATATGAGAGTTGGAGGGGCTGTGTTTATATCAAAAGCTACTCAGATGATTCTGATGTAGAGTCAGACTTAAGAACCCCTGACAATGCACAGTGGGGTTGCAGAGCATCAGGGAAGGCTTCTAGGAGGAGGCAATCCTTAAGAGAAAAATTGATATTAATCAGGTAAAGAAGACCATGGGTTGAAAGTCACTTTACCAAAAGGGAAGGATGCAGTGTGGGTCAGGGAATTGCAGTAGGGACTTACTCCATGGTGAAATGAGAAGTGAAGAATGGTGAGAGGGGAGGCATGGGCAACATTGTTAGAGGACTGATGATGAATGGCTGACACGTCATATATATAACATAGAAATTCTTTTGTGTTGGTATGTTGGGTTTTGAATATAATCGCAGTGGAATATCAAGGGTTGGGGACAAAAGGACCTATAATCATACAATAAGGAGTAAGGTTAATGCAAGGAGAAAGGAAGATGGAGGGCAGTAGGACAGTTGCCATAGGCCCAGAGGCCCTTCGTAGTTTTTGTATGTGCTAATTTGCTGGTTTGTGGTGAAGATGTGAGTAGTCTAGTCTGGTTTACCATGCTTCATGCTGACAATGACATATGTGAAGTTATTTTTTTTTCATAAAAATAATGCATTTGCACAAAGAATGCCTCATCAATTTCAGCTATGTCCATTTCAAATCTAAGACCTCAGTAATTGGAAGTGGTCCTCTTTGGAACTCTCAGGGTATGAAAACTTCCACAGTTTGGATCTTAAAATACTTCTGTCACCGTGTATTGTCTATAGTGGTGATTCCTGAAATTTTGTGTTTAAAATGTAGGCAACAGGGGCCTATATCTGGAATCAGTATCTCTGGGATGAGGGTCAGGAACCTGCATGTTAAAACCTCCCAGAGTGATTCTGATATAGGAGTTTGTTGGACTCCACTTTGAGGAGTATATAGTTTCAGGACTTTCGTCCTTGACCTTTTTTCTGTATATATAATATTGTAGTTTTTTACATGTGGAGGAAACTCTGCTTTATAATTATGCCTCTGCTCTGAAATTCAATGACCTGAAATTGTTGGAAGGAAAGATATGCAAAAACTAATTTAAATGTCAGCAGATCAGCAAAATCTTCAGAGCACTTAAATATTGGAAATGTTATCAAACAGAAATGAATGTTGCACAACAAAACACAGATCAGTAACTTGAGGAGCTGCCAGAACTATTTTCAGAGGTAAGAGCTGGATGATGCTGTTCTATGCCAAATTCAGTTGCTTCAGCTTGTGAGGAAATCTGTATCTCACCAGCCTCCACGGTATTGTTGAAAGAACGGGGACTTTGGAATCTGACCTAAATTTGAATCCCAGGCCAGGTTTTGTGAGTGTGTTCCTCTGTGCATGGGTCTTTCTTGGCCTTTTTAAGTTCTGAGTGTAGTGTTCTGTGTGTCTCATATACTCTAGATGGGTTAGAGTACAACCACATGGGTGTTGAGGGGATTACTAAAAAAATGCATGTGAAGCACCAGGTGTAAGAATGTACTTGAGAAATGTTGGTTCTCTTTTATGTATATCCTTAGATACCCACATGTGAAGATACTTACAGTTGATAAAGAAATGGACATGTCCTAATAGCCCAGATAATTTATTAGTAGAAGACAAAATAGTACTACTGGTAGTGTAAAAGGGTGATTCAGGACTCTGATACAGTTACTTGTTTCTCAGGGGAGTTCTCCTGCCTCAGTATTCAGTATGCAGGCCCTCCAGGCCTGTTTGGGGTAGGGATGGTGAGCTACATTCCTCTCTCAAAGGTTCTTTGGTCCTGTGACCTGATCTAGCCACCCCTTCCTTCAGCAGCCCTCGCCACAGGCCTGTATCCTGCCTGCCCCCCAAATTGCTGCCCCTCAAGACCCTGGCAGACTTTGTTAAGAAAGACTTTGCTAATTACCATGTTCAAGTGCACAGGAGAATTGACCAAAGGTAATGAATCAGGAGGCTGACATTTTAAAAATGGGAATAGTAGACATTCTAATAAATTTTCTCTCAGTAACACAATTTTGGCCCGCCCTACTTCTGAAAAGATTCAAGCAGCATAAGAAAATTCAATAAACGGAAAATGTAATTATTTAGGTGGCCACTCTGAGAATAGTGTTTAGATTGCATTTAAACTTTTTTGGGGAAAAGAGGTGATAATGATGTTTAGAGTAGAAGGTCTTTACCTTCTAATAAATTCAGACTTAAAGGCAAACCCCAGCATTTTTTTTGCTGAACAAAGAAAACAAACTAACTTGCCTGTGACTCTCAGGAAGCTCCAGGGGGACAGGAGGAAGAGAACAGGTGGGGGTGCCACTAATTCATTTTGGTTCTCACACGTGTATTTTTTTGTTTATAAATTGACATAAAATATGAATTTATTACTAAATTTTACATATTGCAAATTAAAATTCTGTTGTCTTTTCATTGTGAAGATAAAGGCAATTATATTTGAATGTATGTATTTCACCCTTATTAGCATCAGGCTAGGCAATATTTGCTAATTTATAAATCTAAAGATTCATATCTGAAGTGTAACCCAATTGTTTTCTTCATGAAAGATTACAAAAGAAAACAGGCTCCCAGACCATCTTTTCTCCCTTTCATTTATTACCTAATTCTGGAAAATGGAGACAGCTTTAGGCAAACAATTTTAGAAAGATGCCTTATAGTAATAAAGACTATAACCAGTCAATTCATACTAGATAGACAATTAATGCTTTTAGAAATATTTAGTTTTAAAATTCTACCTAGCTTGTCTTTATTACATGATTATTACATAATTTATATGAGTGGGGGGAGAGGCAGGAATGTATGTGTATAAGCTATCTGTTTTTTGAATCAACACAATTCCTGTGATGAGAAGTTATGATGTCTTTTAATGAGTATATTTCAAGTGTGATTTAGGTTAAAATGACATTTATGAGTAAATTACCATTATACTAGCCTAAAGTTATAAGAAGACTCTGTACGTAGGTATAATGCTTGAATCCACTGTGAAAAATAATAAAGAGAAGTTGACAAGAATATCTGTTTTAACAGAAAAGTCATAGAACAAAATTAAAGCCAAACAGATCTTGTAGTGTATAGTCACTGGTGGTGTTTTAAAAACACCTCTTACGACTTACTAGTCAACAGGCCTTTTCATATCCAGACAGTGTAGCAACAATCCTGTCAGGAAAGAACTGGGTAGACCAGGAAAAAAAAAAGCAGTGGTGGAGAAAACACAATTATAGAAGTCCCCCTTGATCCATGGTTTCGCTTTCCAGGGCTTCAGTTACCAGAGTCCACTGTGGTCCAGAAGCAGATAATTCTCCTGATATAGTGTCAGAGGGTCAGTAGTAGCTTAACACTACGTCACAGTGCCTACGTCATTCATCTCACTTCGTCTTATCACATAGGCGTTTTCTCATCTCCCGTCATCATAGGAAGGATGAGTACAACGCAGTAAGATAGTTTGAGAGAGAGAAATCATACTCACATAACACTTATTACAGTGTATTGTTATAAATGTCCTATTTTACTGTTATTGTTATTAATCTCTTATGTTCCCAATTTAGAAATTAAACTGTATCATAGGTATGTATGTAAAAGAGAAAACAGTATATGTATGATTGGGTGCTACTCAGTTTTAGGCATCCACTGGGGGTCTTGGAATGTACCCCTTGTGGATAAGGAGGGACTACTGTATGTGTATCTTATGGTACCATCTTGAAAAATAAAAGCAGCTATTTCGCTTTGCCCTTTTGGAGGCATACGGATTCCAGCTACTTATTTTAGGTACAAGATTGGTATCAGTAGATAAATTTTAAATGTAAATAAATGTCCATTTCATTTCAAGAAATATATTGACTCCTTGTTCTATCCTAGATATGGAGAATATTTACTTCTTTCCTAAAAAAAGAGCAGACAGGGAGAGATGACATAGCTTTCATGGCTCCTTTCTCTAAGAAATTTGAAGCTGTCTACTTGGTCATTTTTTAGTGTTCTGCTCCTGTTAAGTATACTTTAGA